>JAQGCM010000505.1:0-24460 GCA_034699705.1 Hymenaphorura dentifera | reverse complement strand
GGAAATCCTGACTTGCAAAAGACATTGCACACCGATGGAACCGTGCATCCCAAAATGTTGTCCTCCGGACACAGTCTACACAAAATTGGATTTAACTCTTCGAGGAAGTTGCACGGATCCGGGTCCAATTAAATGGACACCACGAATATTCAGTAGTCCAAACAAGCAATTGAGTGAAAGTGACCTCAAAAAAATTCAACCCTGGTACACAATGAACCCACCTCATGTTTGGGTAGGAAGATGTCTTAACGTGACACTACATTTTCTATTATTTGATCAAGGAGCCGCGGAGGCACTCCAAGTTAACGACTCTATCAGGTATCCGGAAGATTTAGTATAAAATGTAAAATTTTCTACGGGCAGAACTTAATGTGTAATTTCTACAAAGGCATCGATTTCGAGAAGATGGTGAAATTTTACTCTGGAACTATTTGGCAAGATCATGGGAAATTTTCAAAAAGACAGAGACTTATTGTGTAGACGGTGTGATGTACGAAAGCAAACCTCACTACAATCACAAAGAGGAAGAAACATTTATGATGACATGCCCAATTATTTTGCAACCGTCAAAAGTAAAACAAATCTGAATAATAATCCCAAGATCTAAATGAAAAGAATGTTTTGATTTGATATGTTTTGTTAGGAACGTGAAACATCCTTCTTTTATGGCTTATTTGCAAGTATTACTTGCATATTTGCCTTAATCACTGTCATTGTCTACGCATTGCTCTGGGAAAAGCAAAATGTTCACGGATGGACAATCATGTAATTA
This sequence comes from Hymenaphorura dentifera, assembly GCA_034699705.1. Classification (NCBI taxonomy): domain Eukaryota; kingdom Metazoa; phylum Arthropoda; class Collembola; order Poduromorpha; family Onychiuridae; genus Hymenaphorura; species Hymenaphorura dentifera. Next base: position 23,688 of record JAQGCM010000505.1, on the reverse strand, counting down.
ATTTATGGAAATCTGATTAGATTTAATCACTCAAACAACAACTTATGAGTTATAAATTTAATCCGATTTGAAATCTGTGCATGCATATTTTCTCAATTTTTTTAGGTCTCACTCAACCTCAGTTTTCTTCTTTTTCGTATTTATTGCAACCGCACATTTCACAAAGAATGACGCAGATGCTCACGCAACTTTTGGATGTTTATTCGTAGGTCAGTCTATAGTTTGTAATTTCCAATTTTAGCCTAAAACTTTTGAAACTTGTCTTCTAAACAATCAACTGTCAGAAATATCAGTTTACAATATAAGTATAAAACCAGACTGTTTTTATCTTCAGCAACAATGGCTCACTATTTCTTCCTATCTACATTTTGCTGGTTGACAATGATCAGTTTCGATTTGTGGTTGACATTCCGGTAGGCTTTTAGTATATTCCACCCAGAGAGCAAAATCTGTTGAAATAATAATTAGTAAATTATTACTTTTTCAATATTGAAATATTTAGAGCCATCAGCTTGTCCAAAGGCAAAGGATTAACACGATTCTTAGGCTACTCTGCTTTTGGTTGGGGAGTTCCACTTTTTATTGTTTGCCTAAGCTGGACTTTGGATTTGATGTACAAGTAAGAAAAAATTTAACCCTTCTTATCTAGTCATCAAATCGTGTGGGGCGAATGCAAAATTCTAACTTTTTAACGCAATTTTTTTGATTGTTTTTAGAGATGATATATTTTCTGAAGTTAGAATTCCGATGTACGGAATTCATATGTGTTACTTGACAACGAATGCTTTGGGCCAGTACATTTATGCTCCTTGTACGATTCTCATGGCTTTGAATCTAATTTTCTTTGGAATGACGACTTGGAAATTGTATCAATTCAAAAAAAGTACAAGGTTCGCTACAAAAAGCGTTCAAAAGGATCGCCAATCGTAAGGGTTGCGACGTTATTTACAAATTTGTTATAAGTATCAACAGCTTATAAGCTTCTCAGTTTTAACGATCTATGGGGTGTTGTTGTTGGCGAATCTCCAGTTTCTGCTCGCTTTCCTCATTCTGTTGTTTGTTCTCAATTGAAGACTAACTCTGAAAACAACCGATCAAATCATTCAGCAAGCAAAACTTATAGTGTATTGTGATTTATAGGAACTTTATTCAGAAAATAGAGGTTCTAAACTAACAAAAACGCAAACATTTTAATTGTAGTACTGAGGCAAGAAGCTATACGTAAGATTTTTTTTAAAAGTTTAATTTTGTGTTTTCTGAAATTTCAGTTATGTGCTGTTCTTGAAGCTTTTCTTTGTGGTCGGAGTCCTTTGGGTCTTTGAAATTATATCTTTTGTTGCGGACAGGGCTGCGGTCAAATGGTAGGTTGTGAGTTGTGAGGAAATATTTTATTTTGGATCCGTCAAATCTTTTGCGGTCAATTAATTTGGCATACTAATCACAAATAATTTGTGTTTAATTCCATAAATACAATTACAATGTGAATGTTAAATTATGAATTTCTTTTTTAAGGTACTGGCAATTTTTCGATTCACTGAACTGCCTTTCACCAGTCGCCATATTCTTCATATTTGTTTTCAAATATGATGTGATCAATTCATTGGGAGAGAAGTATCCAATCATGAAAAGTAAGATTGAATTAATTATGATTTTTGTGTTTAAGACGATGGAATGATTTCACGGTATTTTTTCTAAACTTTTAGCTATTTGTCTTCCTAATATGTGGCTTCTTGGACTTTGGAGACATCGCAAATCACATCCAGATCAAGAATCGACTGCTCTCCGAACGAAAAACGCTGATCAGAACACAACCATGTCCAAAGTATCCGAATCTTCTGTCGCTGACTAAAAACGTCGCAATTATTTCCTCATTTGCTGGGGAGTCAAATGCTATCATAGTGCTATCGTTAATTTATTCTTAAACTGCAGCGCAATATTTCAAGAAGCGCATGAAATGAAGAACAAATCTTGTTCATTGTTGAATTATTGAGTTAGATTGAATTTTTTTTTGGCACAGCATTAAAACTCTCTTGTACTGCAAAGCAAGCAATATTGATTCGATACAATTACTGCACCCCTAGACTTGGCTTCTAGATTTGAGATAAATGTTAAAATATAAAGGAAAGCTAAAAATTCTTCTTCCAGAGTGATGCGAATTTATAGGACACACTAAGTTAGGCTTCTTGTCAGTTCAGTGAATTGCAAATTGAAACATTGACGATATTTTTGTTATTTGGAATTTTGAAAGCGACAATGAAGCCTGCGTGGCTTCTTAAACAAATTATTATTTTGCATTTCTCAAGTTGTAGTAGACCACCGAGTTATGTTATATTAGGAATTTAAGCAAGGATCATGTTTAGGCAAACCGTATGGAATTCGGCGTTAATAAATGAACCGTCTGAACATAAACTGCTTGAAATTCCCGTAAGGTATATTATTAGGGTGCCTGGCAATCAATTAAAGTTCTCCCAATTATGTAAAGAAGTTGTTTGCCTTCAGTACTAGGTTCTACACATGAGATGAAACTGAAATAATTACAAGCGCGGCCTCTTTGCAGTGTCGGCGTTTCAAATTATCAATCAAGTTTTGTTTACATGTAATGCAAAACTTTACATATTTTCCAGCAAAAAGTAGAGTTAATGCTGACTGCTCCTGCCAAGGAAGATTGGTACTCGAAAATTCTGCAAAATAAATATTAATTCCAACAAATCAGAAAATCAAAACCGGTTAACAGACTAGTCTTGCGATTTCACTGTGAGATTCCCGTAAAGTTTGCAACTAGTCAATTCCCGTGATAAGTTTGCAAATGCTCTGTTTTTCGTAACTCACTCTCAGCTCCAGCTCCTGTCGCATCTTCTTGGTTCCTCTAAAAAGCAAGACATTAATGAGAGGTTTGGGGTATTAGCTTTTACAACCGTGGCTTAACAAGCAATGAACTGCAGCTTTTAGCGTCGTTGACGCTCAAAACAACCGAAAACCGGTTTTTGCATTGCAATCAATCGAGTTTCGGGAACTTAATGTGTGGCCTTACTTTTCACTAAACTTCAGTAGTTACTGTTGAAGTCGGAAGCATCGACGTATCAATATTAACATGCACATAAAGTTTGAAAATTTTAGTACATCCAACCCAACAGTGCAACCCGGGCATCGAATTTAAAGTGGTTTCGCCGGAGTACATTTTGCTTCCTTTCAATGGTGACACACTCCAGACAAGTGGGCGAAAGCTGCTATTGTTCTTTTTGCGTGCAATGTGATAATATACATAATTGACAAAAGGGAGAAAGCCGGTGATTCGGGACAGGTTCAGAGGACTCAGGAATGATTTTCAAATAGCAACAAGCAGCTTATTTTTTTCCATTCGTATTGTTCCACAATCATTCGAACATCATCATTTTGTTTAAATCAGACAGTTGTTTGTTTGGAACAAGCATAAAATGTATCAGATTAAAGTCAAAAGTGCCATACTGCTCTTTATGCTAAACTGTTTGAGCTGCTCAGTTAAATCTGAAGAGTTAACAAAGTTAAGGACATGTTGTAATCTTAATCCTCAAACCGGACCCAGGACTTGTGGCAGTGTAACAAATAATGGAATTTCTGTACAACCAAGAATTTCTAACTCTCCAGTCACTGCCACGGGAAATGGTGGAGAGGCGGTGTGGGAAGTGCCTAGCAATCTCATGTCTACATCATTAGCCACAAAATTTCAGTAAGCCCAAAACAATTTTGTGAAAATTTTTCCAAGAAATGTGAAAATTCCTTGCAAATTGGTTGATTCGGCTCCTAGATTGTCACCGGAAGAACTGCAGTGCAGCGGCGGTAAAGGGAATGTGAGAAGTTTCCCTTTAACTCTTACTGATCCAGACCCAGATGGATCAAACTCATCAAAAATCACATTTTACCCAAGTGGGTATTTGTTGCATCAGATGGCAAGTTCTTTCCGAACTGCTGGAGACTTCTTTCACACAACGCAGTATTGCATAAATGGGTACAAAACAAAAATTCTTGCTTAAAATCATAACTAGAAACTGATTGTGCAACGACATTTTGGATTTCAGAGTGACAAATACCTCTGTTGAAATCCTGACTTGCAAAAAACATTGTACACCGATGGAACCATGTATTCCAAAATGTTGCCCACCGGATACAGTGTACGCAAGATTAGATTTAAATCATCCAGGAAATTGTACAGATCCGGGTCCCATCAAATGGACACCTCGAGTATTTAGTAGTCCCAACAAGCAATTGAGTGAAAATGAACTAACAAAAATTCAACCATGGTACACACTTAACCCACCTCATGTTTGGGCTAGAAATTGTACACATGGAATTGTCCATTTGCTATTATTTGATGAAGGAGTCGCTGCTGATTCATTCCGCCTTAATGACTCTGTCAGGTAACTGCCTGAGACACGCAGTATGATTTGCTAAATCTAAGAATGTTGTTGAACCTTACTTTATGTAATTTAAATCTGGAAAGGCATCGGTTTCGACAAGACGGCGAAATTTTACTGTGGGACACCATGACAAGAACTTGGGAAATTTTCAAAAAGACAATCTCATATTGTGTGGACGGAATTACGTACGAAAGTAAACCTCACTACAGTCACAAAGAGGAAGAAACTTTTTTGTTGTCTTGTCCAATTGAGTTGCCGCCATTAAAAGTAAGGAGCTTTGGCTAATCCAATAATCGAAGGGAAATGAAAAGATTTTCGATTCTTTTTAGGAGCTTTCTTATCCGTCTTTCTATTATGGTGTCTTTACCAGCACCACGTCCGTCTTCGCTTTGATCACAGTCATTGTTTACGGACTCCTCTGGGAAAAACAAAATGTACATGGATGGACAATTATGTAATGAATTTCTGGAAATCATTAAAAATCTTGGGCATAAAATCATAAGGAAAAATTTAGGAAGAACGTCTAACTGAACAAACGGAGCTAGATTTGACCTGTGCTTTACGTACAGTTTATTTTATATTATTAAAATTTATCGACTGACGTTTAGCTCAAATTTAGAATTCAGATCAAATAGTTTAATCAAAGACACATACATTAAGTTGTGGATGTTTCCATTCTAATGAAATTCTTCCTTTTTGTGCACCAAAATCGCAGTAGTTGATATTATTATTGAATGAAATTTGCAAGTCAGAAATTGCGAAAGTTTATTTGAAAATCAGACGAAAGATTGTAAAGTTGCCACCGTATTGTGCTGCGTATGAGTCGTAACTGCATACTGCAATGAGCCCATAAAATATGTCTCTTTACCTTTTCAGGTCTCACTCAACCTCAGTCTTCTTCTTTTTCGTATTTATTGGAACGGCACATTTAACAAAAAATGAAAAAAATGTTCGCACCACTTCTGGTTGTTTATTCATAGGTCAGTTTGTTAATAAATTTTCCGATAATTTCTTAATAATTTGTACCATGAACTTCGCTATTATTAGCCCGAAGGACTTGTTTATTTTTTTTCTTATAATGTAGAATCCTTACAATGAAAAATCCTGCATCGGTAAAATTTTCTTTTTAAAATTTTAATTCTTGTTTGTTTCGATTTTCAGCAACAATGGCTCACTATTTCTTCCTTTCTACATTTTGCTGGTTGACAATGATCAGTTTCGATCTGTGGTTGACATTCCGGTAGATTAATGAAAAGCATAAGAATTAGCACAAAAGTTATTAATAAATATTTCTCTCCCGAATTATTCAGAGCCATCACTTTGACAAAAGGCAAAGGATTCAAAAGATTCTTAGGCTACTCTGCTTTTGGTTGGGGAGTCCCACTGTTTATAGTTTGCCTAAGCTGGACTTTGGATTTGATATACAAGTAGGCAAAACTTTATACCATGGGATCAAATAATCTTAAATTTAATTTTCGGTTGTTTTTTCTTAGAGATGATAAGTTCAGTGAGGTTCGGATTCCAATGTATGGTTTACATATTTTCTAATTTGTTGAAAAGCATTAATATAATTTATAATATCTTTTAGGTACGGCGAATTTATGTGTTATTTGACCTCGAATGCTTTCTGGGAGTATATTTACGCTCCTTGTGCGATTCTCATGACTTTGAACCTAATTTTCTTTGGAATGACGACATGGAAATTGTATCAAATTAAGAAAAGTACAAGGTTTGCTACACAAAGCGTGCAAAAGGATCACCAATCGTAAGGGCTGCGACAATATTTATAAATTATTTTCTAAATTGCATATTATTTAAAGTCACCAGAATTACTAGCCCCCTTTCTTCCACGAAAACATCCAGCAAGGTTTGAATGGGAAAATTCTTGATTGAAATTAATTCGGTTTTTGGAAATTGCAGTTATTTGCTATTCTTAAAACTTTTCTTTGTGGTCGGAGTCTTGTGGATTTTTGAAATTATATCTTGGGCAGTGGACAATGTTCAGAGCAAATGGTTAGCAATATTTCCCTTGCATTTTCACATTGGGTTCCTTTACTAACAACACAAATTTCAATCAAATGTTGCATGCTTGTGCGTATTTTTCACTGCAGGTACTGGCAAGTTTTCGATTCTCTAAATGGTCTTTCACCAGTGGCTATATTCTTCATATTCGTTTTTAAATATGACGTAATCAATTCATTGGGGACCAAATATCCAGTCATGAAAAGTAAGATTTATATAGTTTTGATTTTGCGTTATCACAAAGTTGGAATTACTGATTTCGTCTAATTTTTTTAGTCCTTTGTCTTCCGAACATGTGGCTTCTACGATTATGTCGTAAATCGCATCCAAAACAAGATTCGCCTGGTACTCAGATGAAGACTGCTGATTCAATCACAGGATTGTCCAAAGTTTCAGAATCTTCCATCGCTGACTAAAAGCCACAGTTCGTTTCACAGACCCCTAGACTTAAGCAGTCGCAATTGAGTGGTGTGTTTGTTCATTTGTTGTTTAACGTGGTGTAAATTCGAGAACAAGGATTTGTCCAGTAATTTTTATGTGTTTGATTAAAATTCCTTGGCACAAGCAAATGATCATATTGTATCTTTATACTTTGTACTTGTAGTTTAACTCACAGCTTGCATCTGTATCGGATCAGTTTTAACCTTCTTGTTATTTGAGTTTGCCGTTTGCACAACTATTGCAATCCGAGAATGTTTAGAAAGAGAAGCGCAGAACAATGCCGGAGTGCATTAATACCAATTCTTTGTTTTTTGAACGAAAGCTGTTTCATCAGCCGTAAAAGTTTGCAGACTGCATCTGGCACAAATTGGTGTACTTATTTTGTGGCATTCTTTTGACTCTGCCAGTGTGAATTTCAATCCGGAAAAATCCTTTAATAAGGCAAGCCGAAAATTGCAGAACGACAAAGTTTCAGCAGAAACATATCCGTCTTTGCGTTATAAAATCCAAAATAGTTATATTTGCATTTTAATGTACAAACTTTAAATATTTACATATTTTCCAGCAACAAAGTAGAGCTAACCCTGACTGCGTCCAACAATGACGCAGGAAACAAGTGAAAATGAGAATTCCATAAATATGTACTAAATCTAACAAATCAAAAAATGAAAACCGGTTTGAATAGTAGCCTTGCGATTTCACTGTAACTACAAGACCTTGATCCAAGTGTGACTAATTGGCTAACATAACGTTGAATTGGCGATTACAAAGTTGAGCCATGAATTATCTCCTTTCCATTGAATAATGAGGAAATAAATCCCGAAATTAAACAAAAATGCAAACAATACATTGTACAAGCCATCGTTAGCGTACAGCCAAATAAACAAAAGTGGCAAAAGTTTTCAGGCATTTCAATTCGAACTTGGTTCAACTTTCCGATTTAATTTAAGGTTTATATCTTTGGACGTAATTTTGGACTATCGAGGTTCATGAGAAGTTCATTGGTAGTCCTGTAGATACAATTCATTTCCTGCTTATACCATGGTTATAATTGAATACAACCGTAATCACAAGTAGAAATCTAAAATAGAAATTGGTAGAGTTTATTAATTCGCACTAGCAAGGGATGACGTGTCCCGTTTGTTGAGGTGCCATTCATAAGTGACCAAAGTAACTCGACGTGACTAGTTTAAACTATTCCAAACTCTTATCGCACGAAACCAAACTTCCTCGTCCAATCAAAACATTAATGAGTAATTAGCACTGCAGAATTAATTTTTGCAACCGTGGTCTAAGGGCTACTACTACATCAGACAACTTTTCGCGAGAATAAGACGCAACGCCAGAAACTGGTTTTTGCTTACAGTAATCGAGACATGCTTCTCACAGAGCTTCGCTAAGGAAATATCATCGACTTTGCTAATTACCACAGTGTCAACATTGTAACAAGCAGACAGTCTAGTTTGAAAATCACACACAACATTTTATAAATCCAGCAGTGAAATCTAAGATTAATACTAGGTTAACGTCAACATTGAATTTGAGGTGTTTTGGGTGCAGCACAATCTATTTTCATTCATTTGTGGCATACTAATTTTTTCGCTTGCAGATCAGCTGCGGACGGCCAAATTGTTAGGAAGCTGTAATTTCTGGGCTGATTCAGAGCGGTTCATGGACGGAATGAATTACACACAAACTCATCCCTTTGGAAATTCTTTCCCAAAAGTGTATTCTCAAAAATTGCTCCCCCCGGATGTCAAAATTGTAGAAAGCAAAAATTCATGATAAACTGTGTTTTTAATACGTTCTGGAAAGAACAAATTATTTTAATAAGCGAACCGTCACTTCTTTATTGTACATTTCGGGGTTAAGGGAAACAAGAAAAATGTGTGCAGTGCTGGTCAAAAGTGCAATGCTGCTCTTCACACTAAACTATTTGGGCTGCTCAGCTAATTCTAACGAGTTAGTGAAGCTAAGAGCTTGTTGTAATCTTAATCTTCAATCTGGACCCCAAAGTTGCGGAAATGAGACAAATGACACTATTTCGGAACATCCTATAATTGCAAACTCTACTGCCTCCGTTGCAACTGCAAGTGATGAAGGGACGGTATGGGAAGTACCCAGTAATCTCATGTCAACAATTTCAGTTACAAAATTCCTGTGAGTAGGCATAATTTGACCCTAGATGACCCTTAATTAGTTAGATTACAGACTAACATATTTTCCAGATTATCACCGCAAGAATTACAGTGCAGTGGCGGTAGAGGAAATATTAGCAGTTTTCCTTTAAATATTGATGCGGTTGGGTCCAACATCACATTTTATCCAAGCGGGTATTTGCTGTATCAGATGGCAGGTTCATTCCGAACTGCTGGAGATTTCTTTCACACAACTCAGTATTGCATAAATGGGTAAGCAAGGGTACTTTATTGTGTCAGAGTTAAAAATTCATAACTAGAAATTGATCGTATGACCCTATTTTGGATTTCAGAGTGACAAACACATCCGTGGAAATCCTGACTTGCAAAAGACATTGTACACCCATGGAACCGTGTATTCCAAGATGTTGCTCCCCGGATACTGTTTACACCAAATTGGATTTAACTCTTCCAGGAAATTGTACGGATCCGGGTCCTATGAAATGGACGCCAAGAGTATTTAGTAGTCCCAACAAACAATTGAGTGAAAATGAACTAGCACAAATTCAGCCATGGTACACACTTAACCCACCTCATATTTGGCGTAAAAAATGTAGAAGTAAGACGATCCACATACTATTCTTTGATGAAGGAGCAGCGAATGCGATCCACGTGAATGAATCCACCAGGTAACTGACAATAAGGAATTCGCAATGCAGTTCGATTTTTGAAATTATTGAATTTGATTAAGCCGTAATCTCCACTTCTTTTCTCAAAGCTTTCGGTTGCAACAAGACGGCAATATTTTACTCTGGAACACTCTGGCAAGAAATTGGGAAATGTTCAAAAATACAGAAGATGGATTTTGCTTGGATGGGATAGTTTACGAAAGTAAACCTTACTACACGAATAAAGAGGAGGAAACCTATTTGTTGACTTGTCCAGTTCATTTGGAACCTCCAAAAGTAAAAAATCCTAGATAATCTCAGCAGCATAAACTCCAATATTATTGATGAAGTCATTTTATATCAATTTTTAGAAACGTGATGCGTCCTTTTTTTACGGTGTGTTTGCAAGTTCCACGTGCATCTTTGCTTTAATTACGGTCGTTGTTTACGGACTCCTCTGGGAAAAACAAAATGTACATGGATGGACAATAATGTAATTAACTTCGAAAGCATTGGGTCAAATACGGCATATCTCAGCTGTAATTTTTATGAGATTTAAAATTTGTCTCTCCATCCTTTTACGTAGGTCTCACTCAACCTCAGTGTTCTTCTTTTTTGTATTCATTGCAACGGCCCAGTTCACCAAAAATGACAAAACAGTTCGCACCACTTCCGCTTGCTTAGTCGTAGGTCAGTCCATCAATTTCCCGATCACTTCTTGCGAGAAAAATCAACTGTTAAACAATTAGCTCAGTTAACCTACAGAGGTGGCAATTTAAATTTATACTTTGTTTACACATTTAGCTACAATGACTCACTATTTCTTCTTGTCCACATTTTGCTGGCTGACAATGATAAGTCTTGACTTATGGATGACATTCGGGTAAGTCTATAAGTACATTTCTTGGAGAGAATATCAGCAGCAGAATAGAATTTAAATATCAAAAATATTAGCAAACATTTATTTTATTTCCTAAAATATTTAAGATCCATGAGTGTGACCAAGGCCAAAGGGTTAAAGAGATTCGCAGCCTTCTCTGCTTTTGGCTGGGGGGTTCCACTTTTTATTGTCTGCCTAAGTTGGGCGTTGGAATTCGTATTCAAGTTAGAAAATTTCATTTGATTTTAGAAAATGAAATCAAACCTACTAAAATTTTAATTTTTTCAGAGATGAAAAGTTTAGTGAATTTCCAGTCCCAATGTATGGTGAGTATACGTGTTATTTGACTAAGAATGCTTTCTGGATGTACATTTATGCTCCTTGTACAATTCTCATAACTTTGAATCTAATATTCTTTGGATTGACGACATGGAAATTGTATCAAATCAAGAAAACCACAAGATTCGCTACACAAAGCGTTCAAAAGGATCACCAATCGTAAGGATTTCTTACCAACCAAGTGAAAAAGGCTGATCGTTTAAAAATGAACACTTTCCTCTTTTTTTATCAAATTTTAGTTATGTTTGAACGTTAGTGAAATCTTTGAGTTTGTGTAACCCTGCCTGCTGGTCTAATGTATTCATTGAAAATTTGCAGCTATTTGTTATTCGTAAAACTATTCTTCGTGGCAGGCGTTTTGTGGATATTTGAAATCATATCTTATATTGTGGACAGTACTGATAGCAAATGGTAAGTATTGCGTAACATTTTCCATCTGTTCTATTTTGCCAATCACAATTTTTCTAATTTTGTGTCAATGAATTATTTTTTCTCAAATTTAAGGTACTGGCAAGCTTTTGATTCTCTAAATTGTCTTTCACCCGTGACAATTTTCTTCATATTCATTTTCAAATACGAATTAATCAAATCATTGGGAATGAAATATCCAGTCATGAAAAGTAAGATTTATTTCAGTTTGATTGTTAAAAAATTTGGAACCATTCCTTTATATTTCGTCTAAACTTTGTTTTAGTCCTTTGCCTTCCTAATATGTGGTTACTTGGATTATGGAGAAATCGAAAATCGCCTCGAAATCAAAATGCGGCTGGCTCTGGCACCCAAATGAACAATGTTGAACCGAACACAGCTTCAACAAAAGTATCTGAATTTGTGGCGTTGACTAGAGTTCCTGGTTAATTTATTGTTTAGCCTATCGTTAAGCAATTATTTCAAAAAGTACAAATACTTTAAAAAAAGTACTAAAAGTAATTCAGTAAAAGTAGTCTAAAAGGCACATGCTCCTTAGTGCTTTCATTGATTTATTGTTCAATATGCCGCTAATGCTGCCTCCTTGGCCACAAAAGTTTGCAAACTGGATCTGACGCAAATTGGTCTACCTAATTTATGGCATTCTTCTCGACTCTGCAAAGTGTGAATTGCTATCCGGAAGAATCTTTTTGATAAGGCAAGCCGAAAATAAACCTTGCTGAACTCCTGAGCAAACACTTTACCACTTTTCAAGATGTTTTTGGTGTAGTAGACTGTCTACAATTTCCGCTATTTCACACATTGCGTTCTACACGGCGCACCCATACCCCCATTCATTAAGAGAACGAGATGTCGTATATATTTTACGATTTTTAAACTCATATGTACATGCTAACTTGCAAACATTTTATTACAAGGGAATTGTACCAGCTGATCTCTTCCACTACGACGTCTGTACACAGAGCAATTTTGAGCAAGCGACCGCAATAAATTTGCACAACGTTATTACAATATGCCAATTGACTCGGACTCGTATAGTTCAGCATAAAACTTCTAGAACGCTACAGTCAGCTTTTCCAAAACAGAAAGTGACTGGGTTTGGGAATTTCTATGCGTCCAGCTTTTGAGAGTTAGGTGTACGTTAGGTGTAGTCACTAATATGTGGCTTGATTCGATGGTTGGGTTTGATTCGATTAAGTTTTTTTTTACAAAAAATCAAATTATTTAAAGCTGTTCTAGCAAGTTTTAATTGGCCACCACACAAACTTAAATTCATCTGCTAGTGTATATGACAGCGAGCCAACTTATATTTTTGACCGGATTTTTGTCTCTATCAAGTCTGGAAACCAACTCGAACATTGAAGTTAAAAATTTCTGTTGAATCGAAAAAGGCCAGATCATCTTGCATAGTTCCCTTTTCATTTTGTAGTGTTAGCACCAATTTTTTTTGCGTTCTCTATTTCACAAACAAGCAGTTGTAGCTGTAGCAGTTAAGAAGTCGGGTAATTTTCTTTAGTGAATTTGCGTTAAAACAGGTATTTTTCAGATAGTTGTTCTGTTTCCTATTCGAGTGTTTAATTGGAGTGCATCTGGATTCGAATGTAATCTCCCTAATTTCAACAGATTATTCATTTTGTCCAAATTTTGGGGTGAAACGCCACTTAACCGACTCGATTCCTGAGGAAATGTTCGACTGACTTATCAAACATCCTGCGGTGGTGGTGTGGCGTATCTCTTCTTTCCAAAAGATAAATATCCAACTCTGAAACTTAAAAACAAACCAGACACTGGGCGGTGACGGATTAAGAGCTGCTGCTGTGCCACTATTCTGGCATTTTATTTTCAGCTTTATTTACAAATGAGATGTCATGCCTTTAGCACAGTCTGAGAACCATTAAAGTCGAATTTGAAGGCAGCGTAAGTGGTGTGGGTGTTGCAATTTTTATTTGACTTTCTCTGCCTCGTACGTCGCCTAACTCAAACACTTCTCCTTTTGAAAAATCTGCTAATAGTTCCGTCTTCGATTTTTTCTGTATTCAAGTGAGAAATTTTTAAATTAGAACAAAGGATTGAGCGCAAGGAAGAGTCAAGTGATTGCGACTTTTGCTTCCGGAATGTCTGCCACTTGGTTGGCACGTTCCACATTTGTGACAATTGGTATTGTGCGAAAATATTAATTTGACTTGCCGAATTTTGGCAAAAATTTGCAAGATGAGTTCTACAAAACTTCATTTAATTTGGCTTGTGCTGAATTTATTCAGTATTTACGTGTTAGCTGAAAATCATGTCAAACTTAGGGCGTGTTGTGAACTTAATTTCGAATTTGAAAATGAAACGTGCACTTTAACTCGAAAATCTCATTTTGAGTTGTTAGAAGTCTCGAATTCTAGTTCTAGTGCAGTTGAAAATGCAACAGTTTGGGAAATACCGGGTCATCTTATGTCGACATTCGAACCTACTAAATTCGAGTAAGTCTCCTACTTCATAAAATGGCTTCATAAATTTTGTGATACAAAAATGGCGAATTGACAAATACAGATTTTCAACTGAAAGAATACCATGCAGTGCAGGGTTGGCAAATATCAGCAAATTTCCTCTAAATGGAACTACAGGATGGACATTTCACCCAAGTGGCTATTTGCTCCACATGCCTATGGCTATTAATGGTCCACCTAGCCATCCTGGACAATTTTTTCACACCAGCCAGTATTGCATAAATGGGTAAATAGTCCTCACGCAAATAAACTTATTTTCTTGAACTTTGTGGCACAGACTTCTGGATGTTTGTCATTTCAGAATTGTCAACAACACACTGGAAATTCAAACATGTCAAAAACATTGTACACCTCAAGAACCTTGCATTCCAAAATGTTGTTCTCCAGATACTGTGTACGCAAAAATGAATTTGGTAGGAGGTGGAAAATGTGTGGATCCTGGCCCGATCAAATGGACTCCGCGAATATTTAGTAGCCCCACGAAACAATTAAGTGAATCGGAGGTCAACAAAATTCAACCATGGTATACGTTTAACGCACCACCAATCTGGGCAGGAAAATGTGAAAATCCTGCCCTCCATATGCTGCCGTTTGATAAAAAAGTCTCACAATTACTTAACGTGAATGACTCAATCAGGTTTGAACACATCCTTTGAATTTTGTGCACAAGAGTGTGAAGTCGTGGAAACTCTTTAAGTAATTATTGGATTTCTATGTATGCCCCTTGCTTAGTCACCGATTTCGGCAAGACGGTGAAATTTTACTCTGGAATTATTTGGCACGACGATGGGAAGTATTTGAGAAGACTGAAACATATTGCGTCGACGGAATTTTGTACCCGAATAAAACTGACTATAACAACAACGAAGAAGAGACTTTCATGATGAGTTGCCCAATTAAATTGCAGCCGAGAAGAGTAAGGCTTGTCATGTTTGCTTTTCTTTCTCAAATTTCTATTTTCCTTAACTCGTGGTGTTGCATTTAGTAATTATTGCAAATTGCAGGAACGGGACCCTTCATTTTACTATGCTGTTTTCGCCAGTATAACTTGCATATTTGCATTGGCGACAGTGATTGTGTATGCACTACTTTGGGAAAAACAAAATGTCCACGGATGGACAATAATGTAATTAAAGCTGTATCCAATCCAACAGTTTTGCTACGTTTTGAAGAAGTTTAATTACAAAGTTTTTTTACAGGTCCCACTCAATTTCGGTATTTTTCTTTTTCATATTTATTGCAACGGTACATTTTACAAAAAATGAAAATGACACTCGTACCACATTCGGATGTTTACTTTTGGGTAAGTTTGCTTATTATGCTTTCTGGCAATTACGTTGTGGACTGGCTAGCCCATTCTGTGATTTTTAGCAACGTTGGCTCACTACTTCATTCTATCAACATTTTGTTGGCTAACGATGATCAGCCTTGACTTATGGCTAACATTCCGGTACATCATAATTTTAGAACAACTTATTTGGTGTATTTTTTTATAGCTTGACCATATGAACATTTTTAAACTTTATTGACAATATGAACTTCAAAAATTTAGTTCCATGAGTCTGTCAAAAAGCAAAGGACTCAAACGATTCTTGGGGTATTCAGCATTTGGCTGGGGAGTTCCACTCTGTATAGTCGGCTTAAGTTGGACATTGGAATTAATGTACAAGTAAGCAAATAGTGTTGGAAATTTTGCACATTTTGCTCTCTGCTCATTTTTACAGCAACGATTGTACAAACAAACAAGTGAATTTAATGCTGAAATGCTAGCTTGAGAAATGAAATCTGTTAATTTTCAGAGATGAAGAATTTAGCGAAGTGCCGATTCCAATGTACGGTTTACATATTTTCTAATTTGTTGAAAAACATTAATATAATTTATAATATATTTTAGGTACGGTCAAAACATGTGCTACTTGACGACTCATGCTTTCTGGCAATATATTTATGCTCCTTGCACTGTTCTCATGAGTTTAAATCTTACATTCTTTGTGATGACAACTTGGAAACTCTATGAATTGAAGAAAAGCACGCGATTTGCTACGAAAAGTGTACAGAAGGATCGTCAGTCGTAAGATGATTTGTATATTTAATTTATATTCTGGTTCTTGTTAACTTCTTAAATTCTTGGAAATTCTAGATATGTACTCTTCCTGAAACTATTCTTCGTTGTTGGAATCTTGTGGATTTTTGAAATTATTTCTTGGGCTGTTGACAAATTTGACCACACGTGGTAGTTGCTAATTCACATCTGTCGGCAATTTAGCTAATTTGCAATTCTTAAAATGACATGTTAATTGTTGAAGGTATTGGAGAGCTTTTGACTCGCTAAATTGCCTTTCACCTGTTGCCATATTCTTTATCTTTGTTTTCAAATATGACGTCATCAATTCATTGGGCACGAAATATCCAGTCATGAAAAGTAATGTTAACCTTATCCCAGTGCATGCGTTCAATTTTCACAACGATTTCTTAGGTTTTTCTGAATTCTGGTAGTCATTTGCTTTCCCAACATGTGGATTCTTGGATTATTTCGAAGTCAAAAATCACGCACCACGGATGAATCTGCTGCCCTTCAAATGTCAAAAAATACGGATACAACAACGACAAGGATTTCCGAGGCTCCATTGGGCGACTAATTCCCTTCTAATTTTCTACTTTGATGTCACAACTTTAGGAAAGGTATTCGCCAACATATTCTACCAACTCATATCATTTGCATAACTGTGACTCGTAAGCACTCTTTTGTGGATTTTCAGTGGAAAGGGAATTCGTTTGGTTCATTCTGTGGAAAACTGAGAATTGGGAGAGGGACAAGTCGAAGAACAGGCTTTTCTGGGTGCAAAATATTTTGGACTTGAGAAATTTGCAATCCATAAGCTAGGATGGGCCGCAACAATTCATAACACGAGCAATTAAGCAATTAACAATAGTAAACGCCTATTAATTTTGAAGTTGTGTAGTCACGTCTTATCACGATTTATTTTGCACATCAATCTGTACAATTCTAGACTCTAATGCGGACATAGTAAAGGCGATAGAGTTTAGATGCCTTCTTGGCTTTTGTTTTTTACAGAAACTACAAGATCTCACCATTAGAAAAAGATTCCTTCTAAATTTCTGGCCAAAGACACAGTAAATAATAAAATTAACAGATGTATTCACTACGACTGGGACGTTGCCCAAAGTCTCTGAGAACAATACTTTGTGACCAATATCTACGATAGCAATGAATACAATGATACAATTCATTGCATTCAAAGTGATGAACACGAGGGCAACCATGAGAAGCATTTTGGTGAGGGACTTCTCAGAAGCTTGAGTCAGTGTCAAGCGTTGGCGAGATGAGTTTGCTGTTTGCAGCTGAAAATATGAACGAAACAACGGAATTCTTAGAGAGACAAAATTAGCAGACATCTAAAAAAAAACTTGTAATAGTCACCCACCTGTTTCCAAATGAGAAAATTGAGAATCCCAATAATCGTGAATGGTAAAACGTACATGCAAATGGTCCAGAACAAATGTTCGTAGTAAAACAAGAAGGCCGGGTGTGCAAAAAGTGGGAGTGGAATGGTGAAGGCTGGCAAATGATCTCCCATTTCGATTTCGACTTGTTTGACTGTTATATTTTCAAACCATCTAGGCATGTTGATTAAAATTGAGAGGAGAATGATTATTCCAAAACTCCATCGAACACGTTCCATTGTTAAGTTTTGCCTTGCTTGCAGGGGGCGACAAACAGCTAAATATCGCTCAATTGTGATCAATATCGTTGTGTAGACGGAACCTGTATAGGCTGACAGAATTCAGACAAAAAATAGAATCAATGTTCAGTCAAGGAATGAATAAGTAATAGTACGAATTAGTATTAAATGCATTAGCATTGTTTCGGACTAGTTCGCAATGAACTCTGCAGCTTCGGATGGGAGCCGAAGTCAATTTTTGAGAAAATCTTGGAACTGATATATTTCTCAAAGCATTTATTCACCAACCGTAACAATAGCTTTTGTATTGCGTATCGATGTTATATCCATCGGCTGTCAAACTAATCAAGAAGCAACTAGTTTCAGTATTTTTCACGCATCACAATTTACAATGCATTGGCTACGCTTATTTCGGATTCTCAAAATTCCAACTATTTCGTATTTGTAGATTTTTGAATTTTAAAACTCTGCCTGCATCTTATCGTTACATTGAGCAAAATCAAAATGTTAAAAATTCAAAACCTGTTCTGTTGAACGGATAGACAAAGTATATCATTATGTCGGGCAGTTGAGCATGTTCATCTTGATAGTAGTAAATCTGGGCTGCAATTGCAAAGAAAGCTATAAAAGTCATCAAACTTAAGGCATCGAAAAAGGTCAGCATGAGCAGAATAGACGTTGACGGCGATTCCATTGATTTCCGCATCAACACACAAACACTTAGAATGTTACCAATAATTCCGAGCACACTTATGAAAATAGCTGCCCATGAGACTATTAAAAGTGCTTCAAAGCTGAGTGCCAAAATCATGACTTATTTTATGGTTCACTTCACACTTCCACGACAATAAATTATCAGCAAGGCCACTTTCCTGTTTGTCAATATTTTTATGCGTAGTAATTTGCACATGTAATACTGTTACTCACAAGCAATATACGATCCGTAACTCCTTTGGTTCCAGAACAAATGTTTCGAAATTTGCCAAAATATTGCATTTCCAAAAGAAATTAGCGGAATATTTAAATGGAATGCGTACTGGAAGTTTGTATTTCTACTCGTTTAACTTCAGCTATTAACTCTAACCGCACTACATATTTGCCTTTAATGTCTCGGCCCCAAGGTTAAGACTTAAAAAAGATTAAATCCGTTTATTCTCAATTCCTTGGAGTCTTCATGGCCCTCACGTCACTCCAGTTCCAGTTGTCCGCCTCATGCCGTCATCCCGTACACCAATTGTGCTAATTAACTTTCATATTGCCATCCTTTCAGAATGATGCTGATGCTGACCACTACCGAATTAGAGCACGAATTGAATTGACGATTGGAGATATTACTAGTTACAGTAATGCACAAATACTAGTTGCATGAAATAAGCGTGGATCTGCAACTTACAAAGCAAACTAAAAGATTTTGCATGCTGAATAAAGACGAAGACTATGAATTCAAATGTTCAAATTAATTGATTTTTTTAGCATTGGCTTGGCACTGAAAAAAGTTTCAGTGCCAAGTTTCTACAGTATTGCATTGAGCATTAATGAAATTCAACGTTCAAGTGAGATTCCAAATATTTCAACACATGATTTTTTCCAAACTTGCCAAAATATACGTACCCGAGTTTAGATTAGGCGTTTGGAATTAGCTATCCAATCAAAGAAAATGTAAGTAGACCTTAATCGGGGAAGAGGAATACAGTTCGGTTTAACCGATTTTTTAATTTTCGAGATGAAATGAAGTCTTATGTTGGAAGAACATAATTTCAGGTGACGCGCAGTAGAACAGTGTAATTATGCAAACGTCTTGTACTTGGACAATTCTGACTCTTTGTTGCAAAATCAGAAAATATAGACAGAAACTTGAGCGAATTTGCACTATGTCCATCTTGCACTTCATCTGTCTACTTTACGTTTGATTCCTCTGAGCCATCGTCCATCTTGCACTTCATCTGTCTGCTTTACGTTTGATTCCTCTGAGCCATCGCTGATGTAATGCATACTGTAACTAACTAGCGCTAGAAAACCTCGACATTATTTGTAGGAAATGCTTGCAAACATTATGTTAAACTCGAACTAAATCACCAGAACTAAAGCATAATAAAAAAATTCATCCTATTAAGCTATATCATGTTAACCGAACTTATTTTAACACTATTCTTATGGGACTACGGCCCGGACCTCGCAAAACGAATCGTGTCACAAAAATTTCGTATGAACCGATAATTACAATTATTTTGATCAAAGTAACTCCCAAGGAGCCTTGATTCCATTAAGCCGATCTATTTATCACCATGAAATAAATAAGTTGGAGAGTTAGAGAAACTCAACAGTAACAACAGGTTAAATCTGATGATTTTTATAAAAAAAAGAACTCACACAAAGGAAAGCAAATGAAAATCAACTGAGAACATTTCAAGCACAACTCATTAGGCACCGGAAGTGTTAATTCAATTAAATTTTAATTAAAGAACGTACACTAGGTACACTTTCCAGACGGTTCAATTTCTCTTGAGGTTTTCCAAACCAAATTTCATATCAGGTTTCAGTCGTAGCAACCCAAGATTCCTTCTAGCGAGTTGTACAATTTTCTGGCTTGAGCTCAGAATTTAGCCGGTGACAAATCTGACCATTGTACTCTGCCGCGTCATGATTTTTCTCGGTCTGCGGATTTCATTGTTGCTGCTGCTGCCCGGGTTTTGTTTAAGCACCGTGAATCTCGGGAGGCTTAGTCCAATACTAAATACTTGCTGTGATCTTAGATTCAATTCTGTTTTGTCAACTTTGGACCACTGTGGGAATCAGAACAATACGCCTGAAAACACGACTGCAGTAACAACAAATGCACAACTTCCACTTCCAGTGCATTTGATGACCAACAATCTGCCGACCACTTTTACGTGTGTTTTTGGTTACATAATTTAAAATTTTCATTTCATTTCAATATTCATATTTTTTGAGGTGTAGGTTAACAAATGGTGGTCTTCATTGCAAGCATTCTACCAAAACCTACATTACATCTTATGAAAGGCTGGCACTGGCACCAACCTTTGAATTTCAACCAGACGGATACTTAAAAGTCGGAAATCGAGTCCAAAGCCAGTACTACAGCCAAACCCAATACTGCATTAACGGGTAAAAACCGGAAATGTTTTAACATTTTTATACAATATTTATGGCAATTTTTCTTTGGCAGGGTGAATAACTCTAATTTAGAAGTCACCACTTGCATGAGAACTTGTACTCCACAAACACCTTGCATTCGAAAATGTTGTCCACTCAATTCAATCATCAATTTTGAAAAAGATATGTGCGAAGATTACTCTCCTGAGGCAATTAGATGGCGTCCAACTTTGTTCAAAGATCCATTGGATTCCAGCACAGAATTTAGCTTGGAATTGGCAAGCCAGGCTGATCCACAGCCCTGGTATCTCCTTCGGTCTATGGACGGTTGGCGAAAATATTGCAAAAGTCAGTCTATTCATTTTAACTATCTGGACCCTCAGACGAAAATTCATACCGGGTACATCATATCGCCAGATTTCAAAATTTAACAAATTCGAATAGCCAGAATATCATGCTCAATACCGTTTCATTAACCAGGACAAAGTATCGAGTTACCGCGAAAGGTACAATAATTTACTGGAGTTCTTACAAACGAGAGTGGGAGGAATTGCTGTCCGAGAATTATTGCATTGATGGACTCAAAATGGTTAACAACGCAAGTTCAATTGCCCAAGTTTTGGTTTCTTGTCCAACGCAGCAGCCAGATGTAAAAACTTAGATTCCAGAGCGAAGACTTTTAACAATTGATTCCAGACAATACATCATTTCGATTTCCTTTGAGTTTAGGAACGCTCAGCGTCCACCTACTTTGGTGTCTTGTGCATACTGAGTTCATTTTTTTCTTTGACGACTCTGGTGGTCTACGTCATTTTGATTGACAAGCAAAATATTCACGGTTGGACGGTAAAACTGTTACAACTTGCATGTCGAAATTATTTTAAGTGGTTGAATATTAATATCAAGTTGGTGTTGATTAGATAATGTCGCATGCGATGTCGATTTCAATGTTTTTCGTATTTCTTGGGATCGCCCATCTTACAAGAGAATTTGAGAGCATTAGAAAATCTGTTGGATGCGCTACGATTGGTAAGTTTGGAGTTAAGACATTTCCGAGTATTCTGATCTAATTGGATTTGCTCATAAAAAGGTACGTTTTCCATTGATCTTTAGCTACACTGGCTCATTTTTTCTTCATCTCAACATTCTCCTGGCTAACGCTGATTAGTTTCGACTTATGGCTGACTTTTCGAGCATTGTCAGTTTCAAAATCTAAACATTTGAAAAGGTTTCTTATCTACTGTTTGTTCGGCTGGGGAATTCCACTCTTGATTGTTGGTATTGGCTGGACCCTCGAAATACTTTACTTGTGACTAAATATTTAAAAATTTAAAAATTTATTTTTCAACTTCATGCATGATGCTGACTTTTCGAAATGACAGGGGCAACAAGACAAGCTCTGTGAAAGTACCGATGTATGGGATCGGAATTTGCTACATCACAACTTACGCAACGATCGAGTATGCCTACATTCCTTGTGGAATTCTCATGACTATGAATCTCACCTTCTTCGTAGTCACGGCTTGGAAAATTTATTTTTACCAGAAAAGTACAAGGTTTGCCACTCAAAGCATGCAAAAAGATAGACAGTCGTAAGTTTAGCTTGCTTTGGATTACATTTGTCACCTCCAAAATTTGCAAAATTGAGTCCAGCAGACTGGAAAATTGTGCCACAAGCTTATTTTGCATTCATTTCTCTCTGATTTGATTCTAGCTTCACTTTGTTCGTGAAACTTTTCTTTGTGGTCGGTGCTCTTTGGGTAATTGAATTCTTCAATCGTTACGTATTTGGGACAAAAGTTACTTGGTATATTCAAATTCTGGACACCTTCAATTGTCTTCAACCGGTGGCAATTTTTGTGATTTTTGTATGCAAAGCAGACATCATCAAATCATTGATTGACAAACAACCTCGCTTGAAACGTTTGTAGCCTGCTAAACATTATATAAATAGATTTCAAAGTATTACTAAATTTTGACACTATTAGTTTATTTGCAAATTCATTCTCAATTTGTTCAGCTATTCTTACTCCGGTTTTGCATGCTTTTCAACGATGTGACGGAAAACAGGAAAAAGGAGAAGATTCTACCGCTCTTAACATGACATCAAAAATGACGGAAACAACAATGTCGAAAATGTCAGTTTCTGAAGAAGAACAGGAAGATACAGTTTAACATTGAACTTACAGTGATTCGAATTCAGTGTTGGTACATTAATATTTTATGTAGTTGGGCAGTGGGCAATCGCAGCACAGCAACCGAGTCGAAATACTGAAACATGATCTTAAATAGCTAAAGTTTGAACACATTCGTGAAATAAATTTTGAGTACTGTCACTATTGTCACCTGTTTCATTGAGTTGGAGTGAAAACTAATTCTGTAAACTCTGAGTTTTCCAACGAATTTAGAACAAGTAACCCGAACTCAGATATAGCAACCATCTAAATTTGTACTTGTACTTAATATCAGAGCTCAGCCGTCTAGAATGTTTAAAGCTCCATACCCCGCAGTGCATTTCGGTATTTAATAAGTCTATTCTCGAATCGAATTCAAGCAACGATATTTCTGAATTTATTTTTCGAATTATTTACAATTTGAATTACAATCGGATGTACAAGCATAAACATCATCAGAGGTTCAACGGATTTTTGCGGATTGGAACAGTCTTTATCCGGATTTGCTGCCAATTCCTAGCACTTGCTCTTCACATTTCTGTTCATTAAGAGACAATAATTAATTGATTCAGTGAGTTGGATATCATCGTTCAGTACAAAAGACGACTTACATTGACTGCCGTAACGGCATCAATTGTGTTAATTCCAGCAGCCTTAAACCTGGTGGCTAAGCAAGTGACATACTAAAAAATACATATTAAGTTGCAATTAGAATTTTTGTAAATGATAATTGGATGATTCAAATTTTTATCCAAATTTACTCACAGCAGGGAATGTGATAAGATTTTTGCAAGTTTTCTGAATCCCAGCGGGTGTGTTCATAACAGCTCCTTGTTCAACTTGACATTGGGTGTAAATTGCTTTTGCACCAGCCTGGCCAAATTCGAAAA
>JAQGCM010000504.1:0-24510 GCA_034699705.1 Hymenaphorura dentifera | reverse complement strand
AACCTCAACGAAGCTATTTACTGGAGTTAGCTTATTGTTGCATTTCAGCTTCGCAACTTAGTTAGCTCCTGAACACTGGTTGTTAAAAGTACTAACTTGGTCGTTTCCGCTCGTCAGTCGAGTCAATACAAGAGAAAAGGTTATGATTCAGTTAAGCAGCTAATTCTAGCGGAGTAGTCGAGAAAGTCAATCGTAAAGCGGAAGCCAGGAATTGGCATTGAACTCAGTACCTGTAGTGAAGGGTGACAAGAAAGCCGGAGAAGGGCTGTAACAACTGCAATATGTCCTTTGTTTACGCCTATGTGTAGAGCAGTTTGACGTCTTTTATTTCTGACATTGAGATCTGCTCCTGCTTCAGCAAGTATTTCAATGACAGCAGCCTCGTCACCGAACGAGGCATGGTGGACAGCGCGATCTCCGTCTTTATCTTCAATCTCAGGATCGGCTCCGTGACTCAAAAGAATTCTAATTACTTCCAAATGTCCATTTTGGCTGGCTGCTTGTAGCGCAGTATGGCCCGAAAATATACCATTCACGTCACACTCTCCACGTTTAAGAAGCTGAAAACAACAATAAAAGTTACGGTCACGCCCAGCACTCATCATTAAACTTTATTTCATTATTCCCGGATGTTGTGTATTGATTCTAAGAAAAGGAGCTATTTGCCGACCCTAACGGTTTTGCCTTTTTAACCTGAACTCAATAGCAAGTACCAGGGCTCTTATGGTCAATACTTTATTTTGCCCAGATTGAGTACGTCAGGTACTAAACGTTCAGAATTAATCGCCGAACAAACCACCGTGTGTGATAATACACATTTTCATCTACGGAATGAATTACAACATATTTGGATTTGGAACGTATAAATATCTTACACAAATATGGTATGAATAATTATAGTGTCGGTGTCAGATTTTAGGTCATAAATTTGGGGGTCATTGTTTGCACAATGCGAAAATATAATTCCAAATTGAACAAAATTACTTACATCTTCACTCTTTTGGAAATCACCGTTTGCTGCTGCTTTTACCAACTCTTCGTTTGCATCTCCTGTCACATGATTCTCAAATAGTTTCTTCAGTAGTGCATTAAGTCGCTCTGAAATTACAAAGAACTGTCGTTACTCCATGTGAATTTTGTGAAGCCTTCTCTGGGGAATACCACACAACACAGGGAAATCATTTATCTGATTTAAAGTCTGATGTGTTCAAAATTGATAATTGAAATATAACCAGGTTAAGTAAATGATTGGGAAAAAAATCTGAGATCAGGTTGTCAGAATTTCATGAGGTTTACGCTAAACTTTAAAGACGCGAATCCTTAAAGATCGAATCATTTGTACACAAAGTTTGAACTCCAGGGACACAAATATACTAAATACTAACTATGGGCAGTTTGAGTTTCTACAATTTAGACTTTGAGCTAAATGCAAAAAAAATTGTCAGTCTTCACAACATTGAAACTGAACCACTTAAACAATTGTATTTCATACCAAAATACCAAAGTTTACCTCCACTGGAAGACCCTGGCAAGGAGCCATCGGACGATGCAACTTTCGTAACAGCGCCCGGGTTGTAAGTCCAGCAAGTTCCGCAAACTTCAACCTTCAAATCGTTGTCATGATATATTTGTTGAACCCGTCCGATTTTCCCAAGAGTCTAAAAACATTTAAATTTCAATTACTGAAAAATTGCAAATCCGGACCCGGATGGCACCATTATTGCGATTTTATCTTAAATTAAGATGGTTTCGTTAAGATTAACCTCTGTTAAGCAATTATTTATTTAAAAAAAGTGTGTAAAGGGGAACGAGGTATCGTACTATTGAAAACACCACAACAGTGTGAGAACAACACTCAGAAACCTTTACGTATTTTATTTCGGAAGTCTCTGTAAGAGCGGATTGATATCTCAGTCATAACTTTGGCTGGTACCTTCCTACTTCCATCTAATACAATACGCGATATATCAGATTTCCTGTTAGCTGAAATCATCGGTTATAACCAGTTAAAAATTCCCTAAACTTCCATTTGTAATGCGAATTTAATTTCTATACCGGAAGCATGGCGTCAGCCCATTCTCCATGCCCTCGTTGTAATATTTTCATTCTCTCAAGGTCTGCACAAATCTGAACAACATCTCCCACCGCAAAGGCTGCTGCTTCACGAACTTCTGTAGTCGGTTCTAATACGGTAGTTGGATCTGCAAGAGATTGTCCGCCAACAGCTCCGACTGGCACACCCGCAACTATTACTTTGGTCAATACAGCAGGATTAAATGTCCACCTGCAAAACAAGAACCACCAATACGTATTATGAGTTTCAAATTCAAATTTTTCAGCTTTTGGTAGGGTAGAAATCTGAAGCGTAAAGCGCACAAAAGTGGGGCCAAACGCAATATATGGAACTGGCACCAGGCGTTAACTAATTCCACTTCGATTCAAATCGACTTTACTAACTTCACTCGATTTTTGGTCAAAAGGAGAAGAGAGGAACTTAGGGAGTGGCTTTTCAATAGATATAATGGGGCTCGTGTAGTTACGTTAAATGCACACACCTATTGCCGGATGGATAGGCAACCACAATGTCCCTATCCTCGTCAATTCCAACAACGTTGCCTGTGGTTCCTAAGCATTCGTACATTCCGTCTGTCCATCCGCCATGGCCATGCTGCAAACTTTGGACGACATCCAGTTCCAGGTCAATGTTTACCTATCGAAACGAATCAACCAAAGACAACGAGACAATTTAAGAATTCTTACAGCAATTGTGCGCAAGGCAATTGGCAAAGTCAAAATTTGAACCTCATCTGCAACTTGAATTCGATGACCACCACTACGAGGTCCTTCCCCGCCAAGCAAAGGAAGGTGGTCTCGGTAATACGTACCACCTTTCGCATCATTCACGACTTTCAGATCGGCCTGCAATAATGAATACTCATGAGTGAAAATCCAATCTCGTTTGAAAACTAAATCCAGTTGAATTACCATCCCTTCAAAGCCAACGCGGTATAGGTTTTTGGCTCCAGTGTCCCAAATGATGTAGGCAGCTGATCTAGGGCTGGCTGCTGACCAGTCTTGAATTTCAGTCAGTTTACCACGCCTTCCGTTTCCTCCGTCCTGATCCTCCCATTGCCAGTCAACACCTCGAACCACTCTTGCACCAGGATAGAGACCTCTTATCGCGATCTTTTTACTCTTTCTTCGTGGTTCAATCAGTACTCTGAATTCACGAGTCATGATTAGTCACTAATCACTCCACAAACGTGAAGTATTTATAAACCTTAAGTTCTAACCTTCCGCTTTCT
Organism: Hymenaphorura dentifera; assembly: GCA_034699705.1. Lineage (NCBI taxonomy): Eukaryota > Metazoa > Arthropoda > Collembola > Poduromorpha > Onychiuridae > Hymenaphorura > Hymenaphorura dentifera. The sequence continues at coordinate 21,205 of JAQGCM010000504.1, read as the reverse complement.
GGAGTAGTAATTCTAGAAAATCGATGTCTGAGAGAGTGTTTATCATTGTGATAGCACAAGGAACAAAGGTCGTAATTGGTACATTCACCACATTTCCAGCGAATCCCAAAAATTGGCTGCTGCCTGCAAGTGTCGCACATGGTTCCATCATGCTTGATTCCTGAAATATTTATTTTATAAAGCAAATTTGAGTCCAAGTTCAACAGAATACAACAACGAAGAGAACCCTTCAGCCAGCCACATTTAAATTACCGATGACGACTTGTGTGTTCCCACAGAAAATGAGAATATACAACTCAACAGAATTCAACAGAATATACATTACAGTACAGAATGGGACATATTTCCCCTTGCAGCTTTGGTCTTTGCTTTGGTGCAACGTTTCGAGGAGAAGGCAAAAACAATGTAATAATTCTAGCAATATGTTACCTGTAGGGGCACTATCCAAAATTCTCAAGTCAAATGCTACTGAGCATCTGTAGTTTGCAGCTGTCCCATTGTCCCAGACCACAACAACTTCTTCAGGAGATTCAAAATTTCTGACGGTTCCAACGTGTCCTTCCCCTCCGTCCTGCAAAAATACATTCAATTTAATCGGAAATTGGAAACTAATATTCTATGCAAACATAAATTGAGGGAGTTCGAATTAGTATTTGTATCCTAGACAAACCAAACAGTGTTCAGCTTCTTTCGGAAGTGGAGGAAAAGGGAAGAAATTGGCAAAATGGAAATGGAAATGTTCTAAAAGACTACACCTTCCACAGTTTGCTGTACTTACTATGCTAAGCATTTTCAGTTTAAAACATTTAATTTTCCAACCAGTTTTGATAACAATCTAATGGAAATTTGAAGCAATTCCACAATGTAATAGTTCAACTATTACAATGCCTGCATTTCCCCCTTCTGCCTTCTTCCTCGACTTCTGGGGGTGGTCTACAATAACGACTGGACTGAAAGCAGAGTAAACTGCAAAAAGTTCAAAAACTACCAAATATTACGAAACATTACAAAATTTATTCCACAAGTCAGAGCATATTTTGTAAATCAACGTAATTTAAAGATACTTTAAAACCACAGGTTGTTACTTTGTTACAACATCCGAATACTACTGGTGACTGGATGGAATATTTTGATATTCGAGATTTCAATTTGATTAAATTCAGTTCAGTGATCTTTAGCTTGAATATCACAGTAGCGAGGTGACTGCGGTGCCGTCTCTACGGACTGTGGGCTAAATGTATTATTAGGTTGCATTTAATTAAATACGCACTAATTCTGAATGCACATTTTAATCAATGAATCTGGCTGCTTATTTTCTTCCATTTGTTCCGATTTGTCTAAATTTGCTTTCGTTTCGTCAGGTCCACTGTCGTCTAGGTGGAAGAATCCACAGCGGAAAGCTGAAACCAAAACTGGTCTTCTTACCTGTTTACCCCATTTCCAGTCTGGGCCCCTCATTACTCTAGCCCCAACACCCTCGGCGGTTAGTCGACTTGTTCTTGCACTAATGCTGACAGCTGCGGCTTCCATTACGAAATTCTGCAACACAACAAAAATAAGATGAATCAAATTACAGCCATTACACAAATATTTCAAATACAATTTTTTAACGAGCCTCATTCATTCACAGACAATCTGCACTAGTCCATGCCCACTAATTTGTTTTCCCTACCGCACCCTCACTTTTTTAAATTAAATCGTCACCTTTGATGTTTAGGCCATCCAGGAGCAAACTGCCAACTGCCGCTTAAAATACAGCGTCCTTCAACTTCTAGTCCGTTGCCGTTGCGTAAATCACAGCTAAGTTAAGTACAGTTTTTCCCAAATTAGTTACCACCCAGTCAGTCAGTTCCGGGTTTCTGGAAGCACGTTCCTTGTACAGGTCGTTCTTTGTTGTCCTATGCCGTTTCCGTTTGCTTACCAAATTTGCAAAATCTCACTCTTTTCTCCCCCGATTACGATTTCCGATTAGGAATTATTGGTAATTTTGATTTCGACCGATCACCATCATCCATGAGCACTAGCAACAAAACACAAAACTTTCAGCAACTGTCTGCCAACGTGCCAACTGCCAACCACCACTATATAGTTTTTGTACAAATCCAAAAAAAATCGCAGCAGGCAGGCAGGAGGCAGTCTGGCTCTGCTCTGGCTGGTGATCTTTGGCCGTCTTTTGTGTCTAGAATTTCATAACAACAGAAGACAAAAAGTTTGAGCATTTGGGTTGAAAAGTTGCGCCTTGGCCACTTTAGAAAATTTGAAAGGGTTGAGTGGTAGCCAGAGATGGGGAAAGCATCTGGTTCTCTCATTCTGGTCTGACGTTTGGGTCCAAGTCCAAGTCACAAGTCCAGCCCAGCTGTACAAATTTTGTTGTCCATGTGCAATCTGAAATTCTACAATTCTGCACCTGCGAATGCGAGTGCGATCCGACTATACTATCCGACCTACGAACTTTGTCGGTCTTCTGCTTCTCTTCAAACTTCTACAACGCAAAAGAACTCCACTTCCACTGCACTCCAAAATTCCAAATTGAATTCTCAGAGGAGAAAACATCAACACAACAACGCTGAGAGAACGTTCGCAGACAGACGGTAAAATTCAAGTGCTGTTTTTGAGACAAAAGCGATTTTTTAGACACTGCTGGTAGGCTTTGATTTGAACGACTAAACACACTGGACAACAGACTACTCGATTTATTCGATTGTCTTAAATTTAAATTGACTCGACTTCCCTACTTTTTGTGAAAAGAAGGTAGGTAAATTCAAGGTGAGCAAAATTTTACATTGTTTTTATTCTGTCCACCGTCCGTGTCCAGGTTAGGATTTAGTTTTTGCGTTTTTGATTGAGGTGACCATGCAATGCTAAGCTAAGAACAAAGTTAGTACGCAGAACAAGAGCAAACTGTTAACTGTAGTTAGTGTAGTATTTGTAGTTAGTTGAAGTCTTGTCTTTTTTTCAGCAAGAGTGCTCCTCGACGTCGACCTTTCAAAAAACATTGACAATGACATACATAGTTCAAGTTATGCAATTCTGTTAATTTGTATGCAGTCTTGGCCATTAGTTATTGCGTATTTTGCAAATTATGCAAATTTAGAAATATTTTACTTTGATGAACTTGCAATTTTAATGAATCTGATTTATCTGATCTTCCCCATCACGGCTTAACACCTGCGGTTGCTTAATCTTCGCAGTGAAGGTGAAGGGGCATGAACAAAATGAACATGATTCTTAGTATGTTTATCTCAGGGAATTTTGAAAGTTTTAGATTCAAAATTCCCCAGCCATGGGTGGGAGCTAGTATAGCTAATGATAGATCCATTGGTATAATATTTTTTGGTAGAAATTGGTTCTGGTTCCTAATATGTAGTCTTAGTGTGCAATAATACGACCTATTTTTGCATTAAAAACTATAAAAACTAAGACTTTATGTTCAGTCTTAATAGTCAGGGCCAAGCGCCAGCATTCAGAATTCGCAAAGTCGAGAACCTTCTAGGTCATTCTGGTCTGGGATAGCAAATCGTAAATGTAACCAACAACTATAGGCATGACTAAGTTGCTCAGCCGTGTAATTTTGATTGCAATACAGCAGGAGCAGAGGGTGCAGTTGCGTGAGAATGAGTCACTCGCCACCATTATCAGCTGAAAGAGTCAACAAAAAATGAGTTGTTTTGTGATTGTAGTTTGAGGTGAATTTTATAACTACTACATACACATACGAAGCTTGCGCAGTTTTGGAAACGATGACTAGTTATAATCGAACGTGTTAAGTGCTAGCCACAACTTTTCCTTTTTGTATGATTTCATTGCGACAACGTTTACAAATATAAAACACGGTTCAGATTGGTTGGTTTTGTTGAGCAACGTTCCGCAGGGTAGGGAAGGGAATGAGACTGCATTTTTTGTGACTCTTTAAATACCTAGGCTGAGGTTTAGTCCAGGAGTCAGTCTTCAAAGTTCACGTCAAAGTCAAAGTTGCTAGACTCATTCGTAGTAACTTTTGTTTCGACTCTTGATCATTAAGAATCTAATTCTGCAAGTGAAATTGAGCTAGTCAGTGCCAGACACCAAAAATTAACTACGTTTTTGTTAATTATCACATCTCCTTTATTTTTGTTCCACGAACGCATTAATACAGAACTAAAATGGATTTCGGAATTTGGGTCCAGAATCCGAACGGGAGTGGGAATATGACGAACAACAATCAGACTCAAACACCAGGACAGGGTGACCAACAAATACCAAATGGAAATGCCAATGGTGGAGCTCCTTCTCGGGACGGAAGTATTCCACCCACCGATGGAGACATCTTCACTCATCAAGTAGTTCACGCTGGAGTTGTTTGTGATGTCTGCGAGAAGACAATTACTGGATTTCGCTACAAGTGTATGCAATGTCGTGACTATGACCTCTGCTCAGTTTGTGAACGTCGTGGTCTTCATGCTGGGCATATCATGATGAGAATTGCGTTCCCAGAAATGACAGCTGAAGCACTTAGGGTAAGTTGAATTCTTAATTCTTATCTGTTAAACTGTTTAAAAATTCGATGGTTCTAATTATTCCAAATTGGGCTACCGCGACTAGCGATCTAAGGCCTTGTTTGCCCTTTAAAATTGAAAGTTCAAAATTTGATAATCGTTGTTTTTATATAGCGATACATACCGCAAGTTGAACAGGCCGAGGGACCTCGTCGCCCATTTTCTTGTGGATCTGTTCCACATCCACATCCACATCATGGCGAACACGGTCATGGAGGCAAGCATGGACACCACGGACGACGAGAACATCACAAAGGTCACTGTGGTGCCACGTCATCTTCTGATAGCTCTGACGAAGTTAAGTTTCCTTGGGGGCCAGGCTGTCCATACAAAGTTGGGAAGAAGGAAATCAAGAAATGGGCCAAGTCCATGAAGAAAACTGCCCACGCTCATAAACGATCAGCTGAAGCATATGCAAACCAAACTGGAGCAGAAGGTGGTTCGGAAGGTGCTCGAAAGGCAAGGGTCGAATCTGAGAATCAGCAAGAGGGTGGCCACATACCAGCATTCGATTTTACAGCCGCAGCTTCTCAAATTCAAGAAGTTCTAAACGCTTTCGGTAAGCTTTTTTCAAATTTAGTATCAACGTATCTAAGCAGCCTAGGTATCCCTACAAATAATAAAAGTTGCAAAAACAACGATATGACTGGTAAATAATATTTTTTATTATAAAATTTTTAGGCGTTCCCATTGATGTCGTGGAATTGTACGACGAATGGGGCAACACGAGCGGGCGTCCAGCTACTGCTGCGACTGGGACTCAACCGCAATCCGGCACTACGGCAACGGAAGCCACAGCAAATGGAGTTCCTCAGAATCCGGAAGCTGGCACGCAACAAAATCTGTCTGATCAACTTCAGCAAATGAATCTTGGAACTGAAATTCCAGCAGGAAGTGCTGCAGCCAGCGCTACTCCCGCTGAGACTTCCGGCACAACCGCTGCTGCTGCAACGACTACAATGGAAGTAGAAGGAGAAGCAGGATGGACTCTATTGGAGGCTGACAAAGTAAGATGTTACATCCTTTGTTAATGTTGATTGAAGTTAGCATGGGTGGAAACTCTGTCATAAGAAAATGAACTTCTCCGAATGAGAATTAATCTTCTCCGACACCCGAATTTTTTTGGGCTTACTTAACATTATTATCACTATCATTTCCACCTTGTGTTACTTGTGTAGCACGCCACATCAAATTCGAAGAAAGAAACGTTAAAACTCTTTCTATCTTTTTCCTTCTTTTCGTATTTCCTTATTTTATTTTGGGATTTTATTCCGATGCGCCTTCACCCTACCCGGTGAAAGCATCGGAAAGAAATCCCCAACATATTTAATGCGGCGAAGTTCACCGCATCTTGGCAGATTTTCTACCCAAGGAAGTTAGTTAGTTTTGCTGATGCTTTTGAGAAACCGCTATTTCTTTTTAATATTAACCTTTTTTGTGGTTGCACGTTGCACTTGCACTAAATGATAATGTCCGAGACCAAGTTTTCATTATTTTTTCTTGTTAATCTAGAGCTTGGATAACACTAACAAATCCAAAACTGTCAATCAAGAACCTGTTGTAGTTGAATTGGACACTCCAACTCAAACTGAGACTATTCGTGAAATTCCCATTAGGATTGAACCATCCAGCGTACCAGCTGCAGCTGCAACTACTGAAACTGTGACCAACTCCGTTACTCCGCCTGCATCCTCCTTTACTCCTACTCCGCCTGTATCCTCCGCACCAGCAGTAGCAGACCAAAGATCGATTTATCCTGTACTTCCCCCGCAACTTCAGCAAATAATGAACGGTATTTCAAATACTGTTGGAAACGTTACCCGTCGATATGGTCCAGCACCTGCTGGGTTCTATCCGAATCCTACCGCTACGCCTTGGATTCAACCACCAGCTACGACCGGAACTCCTCATCCAGCTCCCCCTCAACAATTGAACGAACAAATGATGATGACCCTGCATCAACTTCTTGGCATGGGATTTTCAAATCATGATGGTTGGCTTGCCCGTCTCGTTGCATCAAAAGATGGAAACTTGGACGAGGTTCTGAATTCCCTCTTTCCAGCTGGCAATAATACCCAAGATGTGTAAAGTTTGATTCCTCTTGGAAATCTAAATCGCATTCTGATAATCAAACTAATGAAATATTTGTGTGTACTAAATTTGTCCTTGTCGTTAAATTACTTTCGCTCTACGCATAAATGAATAAGATAAGGTGGAGCAACACGTTGGAAGATTACTGTTACTGATGTTGTCTTGTTGTCATTTAAGTAATGTTGAATTACTTAAATTTTGATCGGATATCAAACATCATACCTGGTAGTTAAGCTAAGCTATCAACTAGTGGCTGATTTATCACCTCTGCAATTGCAATTTGTCAGTGTTTTAACAATTTGCACATTCTTTCGTTCTAAGTAAGGGTTTATATCCCTACTAGTGGCACTTAATTACTATTTCGGTAGTTTTAGTACTTTTTTGTGTTGGAATTATTAAATGGCATTTAAAAAGGCAATAAAAACTAATAAAATTACAAAACGCATTCACTGGTATACAATAGTTGATAATTCATTTTGAAATGTACTTGTGCATTTCCTGGAGCATGCACAAGTACTTGCACTTAACGCATTTTTGCCATCATCTCTGATTGATCATCCTGGAGATCTTGATCTTGGAGCTAAAACTTTTAGAATAGGTATATGTAGCCCACTTCATCTTCCACGGGAAAAGCAACCAGAGAGCCATTTCCTTGACCTTGAAATACATTCTGAAGATCAATGATTTCTCCGTACGTCACGAGTCGGTTAATTCGGGAGTTTGTCGGGACGAACGATTCCACTCTTACACATTACAATATACTGTGTATTTTGCAACCTTTGCGCTGCAAGATAGTTCTGGTCCGCGATTCACAGAGACGGAGTCAAATTTTGCGTGAAATCGAACATACGAATTACTGCGAAATACTTCGCTCACCTGGATACAAAAATTAGGGGAATGTACAGCGTGAAAGCGATTTCCGCAGATTCTGCTGCGCGATTTGCTAACGTAAAACGTAGGAATTCGGGGTTCACAATCGCAGTTCGCAACTCAACTTGCGAAAATAGTTGTTATTGAAAATTAAATCAAGCTCTTGACATTTTGACATCATAATTCATAAAAAATCGAAAGAGGTGTGTGCAATTGTGCATTGTGGATAGTCTGGATCAAAATAATTGGTTTGGTACTTGACTTGGGGAAAGTTGACAAATGCCCGAATCTCTTGTTATCGCTTTATCAGCGGGCGCCCTTGTAGTTAACAGGGTCATTCTGTTCTGTGGAGATGAATTAACTTTGAGCTAACGAATTAAAAATTAAGTGAAGAGTTGTCGCTAAAAAGCATCCATCATTTGCAAAGTTACTTCATACTTTGACGTTTGACGGTTTGACTTTGCAAAATTTATCTTGGGATTTGAAGCATCTGCTGATCTGCTTTTGTAAGTTAGCTTAGCATATATGACTTTATTGCTCATTGCAAAAATCAAGCTTCGTGGAAAAGGTTTGAGAAGTGGCATATGATTGCAGTTTACAGTGCACCTTGGCGAAATTTGCGATTGTGGTAAACTCCGCAGTCCGTATGACACTTGAAGTGAAGGTCACCTAGTTAGTTTGGCCTTTAGATTTTTCGATATTCTTAAACCTCGGCTTGCTTTCTTTGCGTCAAATCGAATTTGCAATCTTCACTCTTCTCTCAGTGTCAGTGTCACTGTTCAGTTCAACTTTCAACACGTGCAGTAAACAGTTGCAGCTGCAACCAACCAGCCAGCAACCGGTAAGCCATCCACTATCGCATGAATAATTGCATGAATCTCACAATAATAATTCTGCAACCTCATTTATTATTTACCTCATATCCTCGTTCGTGAGAACCAAGTGGAATAGAAATAACCTTATTTTTCATGTAATAAATACAATTTTTGTTAATGTTTTGCAGTCATACCGAACAACCGACGTACGTTCATTCCGATTGCATCGTCTACTGGCGGCTGGCCTGACTCTCCAAAATTCCAGAAATTAGTTATTTGATAATTTGATTTGAAGTATTAATTAACACATATTCAAGAATGCCATCAGACCAGGGCTCAGAAACTGTGTCAGTGGAAGGAGTAAGCACTGCCGCAGTCAATGGGAATGGAATAGTTAATTCTAATAATGTTTCCAAGAAATGCCAATCGGAAAATAAGGTAAGTCAGTTAGTTCTATGCAGTGTCTGCTACTGGCCAACTGGCCAGGTCTAAAATGTTTAGTGGTCTTAGAATAGGTATAATAGTTCTATTGGTGAGAGAGCTGGTCAGATTTTCAGATTTAATTACAATGATTTCGTAAAATTCGTCGCGAGAACCCTGAGCAAGGTCTAATTTGTTTCAAATTCTCAAAATCAAATTAAAAATCTTCTCCTACTGCAATTCTGCTGAAACTTTGGTTTTGTTTAATTTGAATTTGGGAATTTGAAACAAATTAGTTTGAACATTTTCCATTTAACCGATTCTGACCTCATACTTCATTCGAATGACAATAGAATGGGCGGTACAAAAGGTTAGAGATGGGTTCAATAAAAGCAGATTTGTCTCTATCTGATAACTAAATCGCAATGATTATATTGTTGACAAAGGTATTGCGTTAAATGCGCATTGTTTGTAAACAATAGGTATTGAATTGTGAATTACATCCTTTTTTTTGTTCCCCACCTTTTGCCTTTCATTTTAGTTATTGTATTTGGTTCGTTCGTGTCGGTACAAATTGGGGAATGCTTTCGGCAACATTGTTTGATTAAGGTGTTGTTTGACGGATGTGACATTATTAGGATGTTGAATAGATTTACGTCAAGTTCCCATCTACTCTGATATAAAATCTACATTTACGTAATTTATATCAAAAAATTGAATTTGAGTTTCTTGTCTGGCGTAAGTTAGTCCAATCTAAGCAAAATTGTTTGATTGCTCTACATAATACTAAAAATTGAAGAGATTGACACAAATTCAGCCTCAGCCCAGTTCGACGTTCGAGTCAGATAAGTCAGATTATACTTCGAATGTGATTGTGCAATTTGCATTTGTGCAAATGTACTTTGAGTGCTAGACTTCCAACAACAATAACATTGTTTCCGAAGAGAGGCTTACCTAAGAAAATCTTCAAATATGAGGTGAACCTGAGATTTGTAAAACAGTCAAAGTTTGCATTGGAAATTCAAACGCAAAAACGATTGTGAGCTTGTTCGACCCAAAATGCAGGTACAGATGCAGAATAAATTGAGTTTTTAGTTATTTTTCGAAATATTGTACAAAGAAAATGTATTTTTTGAGTATTTCGCTCTGCAATATTATCAAAGAAGACATTGAAATCCTTACACAAAAATGCAAGAAATCTTCTGGATGCCGTAAAATGCGAATAATTGTCAATCTTGTGAAGCACTATACTATTGTGTATTTGAAGCCCATGCAAAGCATGCATGTGCAAAATGACAAGATTTTAACAAAATAGTTAAACTTGCTATTGGTTTTTAAAGTATGATCAATACTTTTAGATGTGGTATGATGGAAACATTCCACGAGCGTAACGCATGAAAGCAATCACTCATATTTTCCGTGGTGGACGCATACCATCACGGATTTCAGTGTCGAGATAAGTAGTTCAAAATTTCGACACAAATTTGTACTTCATACGTTTGATACGCGGTTTCCTATTTGGAGCACAATCAAAATGAAATAGTAAGCACACAGTTGTCATCTGATAGCTCGAGCCTAAGGGATCTGTAATCTGCACAGTTCTAATCATTCTTAATTTTTCAGTTGCGTAATGCCTCAGCGGAATTATGTAACTGATTCACAATTTGGAAATAGTTTCCTCACAGACTTACAGCTGACTCCCACACTAACAGGGAAAAGCGTTTAACGAATAAGAATGCGTACAACAGAATGACGCCCTTGTAGTTCAGAATAGTTCAGAATAGTTCAGAACTCACTTTATTCCTTCTGAAGGAATCCTTCAGCGAATTAGATAGAATCGAATTTGCAAGGTCATGATTTGAACTGTTGATTATCCAAACTAAGTTTCTTAGTCTTCCCCTAGACATTTATGGTTAGGAATCTCATATCCTTCCTACCACATCGAGTTCTGTGACATAACAAAGAAATAATATTATTTTGCAACTCATATCTTGTTTTATGATTCCAGGCGAATGATGTATTCGACCCGCCAGCCGAATTCTCCCGAAATGCACACGTCAAATCATTAGATGAATATAATTCAAACTACAAAAAATCAATTCAAGACCCCGAAGGATTTTGGAAAAAATTTGTTAAAGAGTTTCATTTTGAATCTGCGCAACCCGAGGGTTCAAAATTTTTTGACTACAACTTCGACATCACGAAAGGTCCGATATTCATCAATCTACTCAAGGGATCCAAAACCAATATTTGCTACAATGTTTTGGATCACAACATTAAAACCAAAGGCATTCAAAACAACATCGCTTTTTACTGGTTAGTTTGATAGAACCTTCAGACACACTTGATAGTAAGGTGGCGGTACGCCAATTAATTAAGAATCGAATTATTTGCAGGGAAGGGAATGACCCGAATGACTCCGGGACTATTACTTATGGGGAATTGCTGGAGCAAGTTTGTAAATTCTCGAATGTGCTTAAATCGCTTGGAGTTAAGAAAGGCGATCGGGTCGGCGTCTACATGCCCATGATTTTAGAAGTTGTGGTAGTAATGCTGAGTTGTGCAAGGATCGGTGCCGTGCATTCCGTTGTGGTATGCTAACATATTTGCATTTATGTAATATTATTTCACAGCCAGATTTGATTTAATTGCCATTTTTGTCGGTAGTTTGGGGGATTCTCAGCAGATTCTTTGAGCGAGCGCATGTTTGATGCAAAGTGCAATGTAGTTATCACGGCTGATGGTGTCTGGCGTGGAGATAAAATCATTCATTTAAAGGAAATAACGGATAAGGTAATAACTATGCATATCCATCTGCGGATTCATATTCATGATGGCAAGATACTAATTGAAAATTGACTGGTCTTTCGCTTTCACGGTCCCACCTTGCTTATTTTGCATTTCCCAAAGATAACTTTCCCATCACGCAGATAACACCAGTCTAATATTGAATATTGGAATGTTTGCCTTAAACCGTTAAACCGTTTATCAATTCCGTTTGCAGGCGCTGCTAAAATGTAAGGACCAAGGTCATATCATTGAGCATTGCGTAACAGTCTCTCACCTACCGCATTTGGCAATAAATAAGAAAAGCTCTGACGAATCTCCTACTAAGAAGAAGCAATACGACTATAAAGTGAGAATATTAGTGATTTCAATATGTGGTATGCAGGGAACACAATTGACAGAATTTAACACTCTTTAGGCACCTTTTGAATCAGGAAGGGATAAATGGTATCACGAACTCATGTCCACCGCAGATAGTTTATGTGCCCCCGAATGGATGGACTCCGAAGATCCTCTGTTCATGCTGTACACAAGGTGCGCAGGTTAAACAAATTATTTCTCCGCAAACTGTAATTATAATAAAAGTATTTCATAATTACAGCGGATCCACAGGAAAACCTAAGGGTGTGTTACACTCAACAGCTGGTTATATGATCTACGCTGCCGCTACGTTCAAACATGTTTTTGACTACCATCCTGGTGATGTATACTGGTGAATTACTATTAAATAATTTAATCGGTAATAACTGCAAGCTTATTGTTTTAAAAGAAATTGATGTATGCATGTAGGTGCACGGCGGACGTTGGTTGGATTACTGGACACTCATATTTATTGTACGGACCATTAGCGAATGGAGCAACTTCCGTTGTTGTAAGTCAGTATAGTAATTCAATACGAGCAATATTCAATTACGGTGAGTTTGGCTTTATCGTCTTTGTTTTGCTTGCATTTCAGTTTGAGGGTACACCATTTTATCCAGACAATTCGAGGTTTTGGGCAGTTATCGAAAAATACAAAGTTAATCAATTCTATACTGCTCCAACGGCTATTCGATCACTCATGAAATTTGGAAATGAACCTGTCGAGAAGTTCGTGTTGTACAAATTATCGATCGTCCAATTCGCAACTAAAATAAACTCATAATTATCTTGAATATTTGCAGATATAATCGTGACTCATTAAAAGTATTGGGAACTGTAGGTAAGCATCGAACATTTCTTTTGACTAATGAGTTATGAGCGTGCGTCTCAATGCCTGACTCCTTGACACATTCTGTTAAATATTTTGTTACGTTCTAGGAGAACCGATTAATCCTGAGGCTTGGCTCTGGTATCATCGTGTAGTTGGGAATTCGAAATGTCCAATTGTCGATACATTTTGGCAGACAGAAACTGGAGGGCATGTAATTACACCGCTGCCGGGTGCAACTCCAACCAAACCTGGATCTGCGGTAAATATTTATTCGCGTTGAGTACTACTGAGTGGTATTCTTTATACATGTGGGATGCTTTCTCATTTTTCTCTGGATTTCTTGAATTTCAATAAGTCTAATATAAATCCCAATATGTTCCTGAAGACATTTCCATTCTACGGCGTGGTTCCAACATTATTGACGGAAGAGGGAAAAGTAATTGAAGGACCCGGCGAGGGTTACTTGACATTTTCACAACCTTGGCCCGGAATTATGCGGACCTTATATGGTGACCATGACAGATTTGAGACAACTTATTTCACGAAGTTTCCTGGATACTACTGCACTGGAGACGGTATGAATTTTCGGAAAAAGAACAGAAATTGCACACTTGTTCACAGTTTTTAGTTTGTCAAATTTTATTTCTGAATATCTGAATTTGATGATAGGTGCAAAACGGGATTCTGATGGCTACATCTGGATTACTGGACGAGTTGATGACATGCTTAATGTGTCTGGGCATTTACTTAGCACTGCACAAGTCGAATCGGCTCTGATTGAGCATAAAGGTGAGACCTCGTAGTTCTAACAGGACTGCACCGTATTACTGAAATTGGTGTATAGACAATAGTAGACGTGTTATTTTTCCAGATTAACGAATGTTTATTTCACCTATTCTGTCAAAATCCTTGTAACACTCACAAACTAGGGAAAGAAATAACATGAAATAACATATAAAGCAAAAAGTATAGCGTAGGAAAAGTGCACTACTACTTCGCGAAATAACTCATCACGTCCATGACCGATAGCTTTCCGTAACTAATAACTAATTCCCCGACTCCCCAGTCAGCCCACCGGAATACTGGCTAACCTACTATTTCCTCTGTCATTTACCATTGATTTTGCATACCGGATAATTTAATAGATTTTCTACGACTAGTTCACATTGGGTCTAAATTTATCATTTTATGTGTTTAGCTGTGGCGGAATCTGCAGCAGTTGCTGTGCATCACGAAGTTAAAGGAGAGGCGGCGTATTGTTTCGTAACACTCAGGGACGGGTTCGAGTTCTCTGATTCACTTGTCTCAGAGCTAAAACTAAAAGGTAAGTTTAACTATTTGAAGACAACTAAAACTCTTAACGCGAACGAATGCCGAGCTAAACAAAACGTTTGTCCATTGCTTACAGTGCGAGAGAAAATTGGTGCTTTTGCTTCACCTGAAATCATTCAATTGGCGCCAGCTCTGCCAAAGACCAGGTCTGGTAAAATCATGAGACGAATCTTACGGAAGATTGCAGCTGGAGATAAGGATTTCGGTGATATCTCGACGCTCGCAGACGAAAGTGTTATTCAGTTACTACTGGAAAACAAACCAAATAACAACTCGCAATAAACTTGCTCGACACAACAAAGCGATGACGGAACTTTGGAGAAAAGCATATCTCCACAGCTGTAAGATTTTAGCTAGAGCAACGAAATGTAAACAATTCGGGTAGCGGAGGCGTTCCTGTGCGTTTTATTGTAGAAGCTTCAACTTTTTGTCCAATTTTTTTTCTCGAAAATTCAACGGAGATAGTGTGAGTAACATTGTAATTCCGCATAAATAACAAAATACTGGTTCCAAATTTGAACTAACTGTGCTCCAGCTCCAGGATACCACTCTTGTCATAGTAATTGCATTGCATGTAGAATTTACTGAGAAACGAAACTGCACTAACTAGTTCTTAGTTCAATTAGACGAGGTGTGATCGGACCGGGTGTTGGTGTTTGCAAAATAGGCGTTAGCTCGAGGTTGAATGATGAGCTTTAGGTATTGCTCTGTAATATTTCATGCATGATGTTTATAGGACTAATTGGGTCCGAGCTCCTCTAATCAAAATTTAACAAAGAACATCACCGTATAATTTTGCTCTAGTGCAGATAGAAATACGACTTTTTTTAAAGTAATTATGTTAATTATTTGGACGGCTGGAAAAGTTATTTGTTGATGTTTTTGAAGAATTGCGTAGAATTGACTCGTGAATGGGATAACCGAATCACACAAATAGTGAATAAATTATTGTTTTCCAAAGCCTGGAATCTCGTTTGCCGTAGAGATATGCTGAATCCTTTTACAGCCTGACAAACTTATTTTTAGTAATAATTGCTGCACAGATATGTGAAATAATTTATTTTTAAGCAGCTTTAAAGATTTGGCATGAATACTTAACCACATTCAATGTTTTAATGCTGAGAAATATAGTACTGTATGGTAGATTACTCTACTAATCTATGAAGTACTAATCTATGAAATGCTTTGTCTGCGTTTGATGAACAGAATCTAATAGCTCAATAGGTTCCGAAATCCAATTGGGGCAAGAGCAAAATCGCAGAGAAAAGTATATCTACTGTTACTGTAGCTTGTAAGATTGAAAATGATAGTATTAATGTGCTTGTGATTGAGGAAGGGAACCTGCCTTGTATGAAACATATCAAAAAAACTGTAGTGTATTGGAAACTTATGCTAAAAGTAAATATCTAGAACCTGAACAGAAATTCGGTGAATAGTAAAAAATCGGTTTTGCCTACACTTCCATATCATTTCAACAAAGTCACTCAAATCAAGAAATATTTTGGAAACATTGGACATGAAAGTGAAGCTAGAATCCTTGTTCAGCTTTTTATCATCCAACCAACCGATCGTGAGGAAAGGGATTTGAAATTTAATTCGAAAATATTTTGCCAGAAGTGTTACATAGTATGCAATATTTAGTATATTTAGTGCTGCCAATTGAAAATATCACCGTATACTGTGTATTCCTGCTAATAAAAAATTCATTCAAAATATTTCCTAGATGAATGTAGTAGCAGTGATAAATTCAAATGAAGGGATAAAGTAGAAATGTTGTGAATGAATAAAGTTTTATTGGCTTCAGAAAACGTATGTCGTGCACCCTCTGCACCTGCAGTAAACAACAATAAAATTCAAAATAGGCAGGGACCAAAATCTAAATATAGTTTTGTCTTCAGCAAACTAAATTGCTAGTCCAATGTTGTAAGCTTTGCCATTTGAATTGTGAATTGGAATAGGGACGGGGGATGACAAATTCCACTCGTACCAAACGTTGGCCTTTGTAGACTTCCTCCAGACATTTATGATTAAAGTTGTGCCCTTGTGTAGGAACACGGGTTCCTAATTTTAGAAAGAAAACTTGTTCAGTCAAATCCTCACAATTTATCAGTTCATTTCTCTACATCTGGAAGCATTTATTACCCGGATTGGAAAGTACATCGGAAACCAGCTAAACATTCCTGGTGAATGTGTGTCCGGATGGGTGCTCATTAAAACATTCCCATAAAGTGATGATTCAAAAAATCCAGCGAATCCGTGAATAACACAATCCTGTTCAACTTTGAAAGAACGAGTTCCGTAGCGGTCGTTGTCCTTCACGACATCTAAAAATTAAAAAAATAGAATACAAAATGAAACAGAAAACAGCACTAGTCATGTGTACCCTGTTCTATGGATTTGTTTAAAAAATGGAATTTTATTTGTAAAAAATTACCGTGGTTGGGATGTTCGTAGGTGAACAGAGCTTGTGGGCCAGAGATGAGGTACCTGTTGTGCATGTGGACGACATAAGGAGTTTCAAAGTGCGTGTTGGGAGGCTTGTCGGCATCACGATGTCCTCGGACTTCACTGTAGAGCTTCGCTGACATTATTGGTGCAATGAATGATGTGTAAGACGTCGGGATCATAATTCCATCAGCTGTGATGAATAGAAGATAAATTGACATTCAGGACAGGGTCTGCTTCTGGGCATGCATGGGTTTCGACAAATTCGGACGCATTGTTTTACGCAGCGAACTAATAGAATAAGCCATTGGTATTGTGGAAGGCTTACCTTTGAGAAAATTCTGAGCACCATCTAAGCATTCTGGAGAAAGCTCATTGTCTCCGAATGACCCTAACAGCTCCGACACCATGATGTCAGCCTTCTCTGGTGCTTCCCAAATTCGCATGTCAACACAAACTATAGTTACGTCATCATCAACCCAAGCTCTTTTCCTGAGGTGAAATAAAGTGTTGACCGCATTCCCGTTTTTCTCAATGGCGTATACACGAACTTTTATTCCAGCTTTCTTCGCCGCGTTTAAGGAAGCATAAACTAATGGTCCTCTTCCAGCGCCAACCACCATAACCGCCCTGTTTGCATAAAATATTGTGTTTACTCTTCCGCCGAAGTAACAAAAAGGACGGGCCAAAAGTACCCGGGCATTCTAAATAATTATTTTGCAGAGTTCTTAATTCGAAGCTCTGATAACAAATCCAGACCAGTTGTTACTTTAAATGTTTTTTCAAAAGAACTTTGAAAAACTTACAGTCGCTTGGAGGATTTATCTTGTCCGTCGACTTTGGTCAACATGGCTTCGTAAATTGCTGTCTCGTACAAGTCATATTTGATTGGGTCCTTCTCGAATACTTCGTAAGTGTGAGATTCCAGGTTGTCCATCAAAGGTTGAAGTGGGCATTGTAGATAGTCTTCGTAGCCTCGAGAAAAGTTGGCCAGCACGTTGTCGTCACCGTTCTCTTCTTCTTTCTGGTTTTTATAAATAAAAATATTTCAGTTCCTCTATTCTGAAATCAGTGACAGATGTTGATTAAAGATAACATGAAATCAACATGCGATCTATCAGGCATTCGGTCAGTCAGTCCTACAAATGAAAAAATTCATCAAGAATGATAACTTACCATGTTGTTCCACAAGAAGTCAATGTACTGTTTGTAGTACTTTAGGTCTTCGGTAAAACCAGAAGCGTTAATAACAATTTGAGATCCAATATTGAAAAACTTTCTTATAATCGACTGGTGAGCTCTGGACAGGACAGGGTATCCTTTCTGATTTGTAGTAAAAACATCTGCAATGATTTTTACGTGATTGGTTAATTCGAATCAAAGCGCTTTCCATTCGAAAGAATTAAAGGGGTTAATGACAAACCTGGACAAATAAAGACTGCCTTCACAGGTTCACCCAACCATCTCGCAACCTCATTGTCATCAGGCACATCAGGTTGGAGTTCCAGCACAGGAAAAAGTTTCCTCTCATTGTTACATAAAGTTCGCATTTTATGCCAGCTAAATCCAATTTTTATTTATGTAAAGTCTACAAACCTTTGATTATGAATTGGGATTAGTCGGATAATCGGAATAAGTTATAGTGCTTTACCAATGCCACGGCTTATTGGCCACAGTTTCAGTCACATCTTCGATATCATCCGAATTCGAACCACCCATTGGAACTTTCAACCAGAACTGTGAAACGATCAAAAATATTATAATTCATTGATTTCAGAATATCAATCCAAATTAAATTTGTTCAATTCCAAACTAACCACAGTTGTAGATAGTGTTTGGACAAGCTTGGCATGAATGATTCGAGCCAAATGAGCTGAGTTGACCTTATGAAACTCGACAAGAATGGCCGGTAGACCCAAATGTTGACTATAATTGAGTTGTTGAAAAAGTGCGTCTTCTGCTCTGCGACTAGTCAATCTGTCGTCACATTCCAGTTCAGTTTCAAGGTTGGATAAAATTCCGACCACTCCAGATGCCCATTCTGTGCAAATCAGAATTTGGATTTTGAATATTACTTCGGCCTTGTTTTACAAATCGAACTAAATGGATAGGAACATTTTACCAGAAGAAGAAATAGCCATGTCGGACCAAGAAAATGGTTCCTTGCAATTCTCAACACCAAATTTCAAGTTGTCAGCAAGAACGTGGTCATAAGTAATATTTGCGCAAACATAGTCAAACCTGTTCGACACAACATATAAATTATGACTTATCCACGAACCACAATATTTAGACAATGGATTGTTTTGTTTTCTCGACCCTGCCCACTATATCCCAGTAGCAAACACGACGCCAATCGGACGGTTTTGCTGATTTTGACCTAGGTTAGGTTTGCCAACCTTGTTAAGGTTCACGAAACGAGGGTGGGAGAGTTATATTCGTTGTAACATTACTCTCTGACCCTGCCCAAACCAACCTTTCCAGCCAGCTGGAGTGCTGATCAATTAATTCAGGTGACAATTAGTTTTAATGTTAATCTTTAATTACCCAGCTTCACGAGCTTGAGTCAAGGCTTGTGCAATGTCGTTCACACATCCAAATCGAAGTCCGACACAAGCCTTCTTAGGCATCATATAATTTTTGATAATCTGCAATAGAGGAAACCAATTTTAATTTTGTCAATATGGAATACAGACAACCAACAACAGATTTGTGTCTTTACTTTGCAAAAACCTCAAAACTGTGCCAAACGATTTGAAACTAATGACATACCGTTTTGAATAATTTTATAGATAAAGGCGTCTAAATAAAATAAATCAAAATATCACTTTTTCAGCACCAGTCAGTCAGGCCGACTAGAATTAAATAACAATAGTCAGCCAGCAGCCACAATGACAAATGACAATCAATTACGATAATATAATCAACGGATTACAAATGAAAACGATAAACAAAAAATTTGACTGAAAAACTGGACAAACTAGAACTACTGGAACTGGACTTATCAATATTTGAAAGTCAGGTCAATGTCAAGCCCGAATAAATGTGTTTCGTTTCGTGTCAATATAAAATCTGAAGGCAGAGTTGAAAAATGCAAAGAAAAATAGCAATCACCATGCCATGCCGGTACTGAAGAGAAGACGTAGACGACACGGATAACCGCTCAAAATTAGAAGCCACAATTCAAATTTCGCCAATTTTGGTTCCCAGCTGAAATCCTAATCCAAAAGGTGGCTGTTCTTTCGGTTTTCCAAATAAACGCGTTCGCGTTCTTTCCTTTTCTATCCGCAAACTTTTTTGACTACTCCACAGGTGTTGAAAGTGTTGATTTTCATGAAATGAGTAGAACATGAAAGTGCAGCAGTTTACAGAGTATTCTACTTAAAGTTAGTCAAGTACTCTGAGCAGTTTAGCAGTGTTACGCCGGGTCTGTCTCTGTCTGACGAAAGGATTTTAGGTTTTGCTCTGGTTTTTGTTAGTGAATTTCAGAAAAAATTACAGAAACAAGAATAACGTGCTGGAATAATTCATTTTGCAACTTATTGCAAAATGAATGACGTACAGCGTGCTATTTTAATTTGAGAAGTTGACATTAGGTCTTCAAGAGGTTTAAGGTGTAGCAACGCTGTAATGAAAATGTAACACTAATAATTGTTAAGCCTAGGAATTCAAGACGCAAATAAAATTACATAAAAAATGTACACAATGGACAATGGAAAATGGAAAAAGCATGTCAAAGCTAAATCATATAAGCCATGAAAATTTTGTTTTAAAAAGTGTCACGGTTCTCCAAAAATAGATAAAGTCCTCATTGAAAACTTAGATTCTTTAGTTTTCTTATTCTAATGCCGAGACGCTAATCACGTCATTATTTTTAATGGAATTCTTAATGGACCTTTCAGGTGCTGCAATTCAGAGTAAACTTTCGTGTTTTTGTTACAGTCAGTCTTTGATAGCTTATCCGGTTTAAAGCCAGACAAAAGAAATTAAATACATGTAAATATACATGTATATTAAAAAATTAAAATGTATTTACTTTATAAAACTTCCTTTATACGGCAAGAACTACTGAACGCATTTAGAATTCCAAGATCTGGCAAGAAGGTGAAGATTATGTCGCTGCCGAATCTTAAGGCTTAGACGTTGAAAGCACGAAGGTACTGGGAAATAATAAATAATCTTTAGTCTCAACTTCCTATACCTAAGTCAGTGAAATCCGGGCTTTCTGAATTCGCCCGCCACATAAGTAGATTCATGTGAAAAGTTTATAAAATTGGTCGAAAGCCATATATAATGCAATCCAAATCTCTTGCGTCTTGAAATTGATGGAAGCCCATCTTGTTCACCTTTGCCAAAATTCTATATAGAAAAAGGCTTAAGAAGTTTGGATCTTATGTAGTTTGAGGCCAAAATTTAATGATAGTTTGGGAATTAAAAGTGCTAATTAAGATGGTTGAACTTTTGCCTTGGGAGATTTATTTTCAGTTTTGCATTACTTAAGTTGTTCAAAAAGTTTGGCACAGAGCCCATGTCGGCTTAAATATGGCATATCATTTATTTATTGCATTGGTTTACGTTTAGCCTTAAAACTTCGTTGAACAAATAAAATTGGATAACTTGGACTTGTAGTTGGGTTCAAACCAGGAATGTTAATTCTGGCGCCTTTTTTAGTAAAAGTGGCATTTTTGTACATTATTGGCGCCAAAAATGCCATCAAT
>JAQGCM010000503.1:0-24516 GCA_034699705.1 Hymenaphorura dentifera | reverse complement strand
TTCATCAGAATCGGGCCACAAATCAATGATATGATTTATAGCATTTCAACTACAAAGCCTAGTTGTAAAGTCATCAGACAATTCACTCTTTCTATTAGAAATGATCTATTTTTTTAGTTGGTTCTGCGATTTGCAATCTGATGATCTGCAGACTTAAATTTTATTCTAAACTCAATGTTTTGTTTCTGCTGTTAAAAATTAGGTGCTGATTGCTGAGCAATCAAGCATAAAAGCTCACAGCAAGACGGAATTGGATGGAATACAATCTAGCAGAAACTGGGCCATAAAATTATTAATGCTTTGCAAAATCAGTATTTTCCTGAGTTCTGTGAATATAATTAATTATTGATTTGGCATTGCAATTTTTAAGATTAGGGCATGAAACGTGAGTCCAAACTTAAACGTTGAACAAGTTCAACTTGAACATGTTTTTATCAACGTCTCTCATATTGATTTTTGACGTTCTGATTTCTGATGGGCTGACGTTGACGACCCTAACTCCCTAACAGTGACAGACTAGACAGACAGTGCGACCTTTCAGACTTATGAAATGATTAGATCATTTCATGATTTCGCCAATTCCTTGGCGAATTTCTTGGCCAAATTAAATGCAAACTTCTCTGCCAAATTTAGAGTTTCATAAATTTATAATTAGTGTTATTCATCATTTTTGTCCTCAATACTCGACCCCTTATCATTTTCATTACGTGTTCCAGTTCAGAATTACGGCTAAGCTGGCTGGGTTAACTAAATCGAAAGAATTATGCCGCCAGACTGCAGCGTGAAATATGCATTGCATTTGAATTGCAATTAAATTGCAACTTGCAACTGACTAGAAATAAGAACTGATTTGCAGTGCAGTTTCCGTCACTTTTTTTTTATCATTCGTGCCTGGCCTTGCTATAACTTTTCCACTTGACTCCAGTGAGTCATTCTCAATTTCACATTTGGGTCTGCCTGACTTGAGTTCGAGGTCACACTCGTCACACCATATACACCGACTATAACCTCCTAGACCAGTCGCTTCGCAAGTTCGTGCAGAAAACAACAAAAACAAAATCGCGCTCAAACGTCAACTCAAAATCTCCTCGGAAAGGTAAGGAACAGAACGATTAATAAATTCAAAAACTAATTAGAATTAATTATTGTCCAAACGAAATTATCATTTTAGACTTATACGATTCGCCTGAATTGAACATTTGCATTCTGCTCTTAAATTCAGTTGAGTCAAACGGACGCACAAAGTTCTCATGAACCCGACCGACGAAATTTTAATTTTTGTTTGCAGTAGCATAGCCTAGCCTGATTCCAATTTCCAAATCAGAATCACACAAATTCACGCCTGCTGAATTACTTGAATTTGATTGTTTATAGAGTATTTAATGTACGTCTTGCCGACTGCCTGCCTGTATGTGTCCAGTTTCATGTACCTTATACATACGTATGTATATTGCTCTTGATTAGGATTAGCCAAGAAGGGACCATGGCTGACGATTTACTGGAAGCAGTTTCGAATCTGAAAATAAAAGAAGAGCCTGAGCCAGAATTTGAAGAGACGTCAACCTATAAGAAGACTTTGACTATCACTAAAGGTCATCAGTGCTATTTCAATTGGGTGGACGAAATAGAATTTGAAAAATGTACTGCAACCGCAGATGAACTTATCGAAATCATCCAGGGCCGTTTTGACTCTAAGAAAGAATACGAAGAAATCGCTCTCAAATATAAGGCGACTGAATTTATCGGAGACAAAGGATCACTGGCTTACATCTTTGCATTGCAAAAAAATATTGTTGAAGCCAAGGCAGCGTTGGCCGAGGCTAGAGATTTTATTCAGGTGTGCTCCAAAAAGTCTTTTGTCGGTGAAGAATATTTGAGCGGATTCGACTACGTTTTTGATTGTCTGGAGGTCTACTTGGACACATTCGTTGAACTAGAAAATATTTCAGATAAAGGATTGCAACTTTGGAAACAACTTCCTAAATTTGAGGAACTTGGTCCTAAAACACAAGCAGCTGTTTTGGCGACAAAATTTTACTTCTTTAAGGAACTACGAAAAGATAAGGAAGAACAACTTCATCTCTTGACGGATGTGAGTAGCTGATCCGCTCGATTCGATTCAATTAAAAAAATCGCTTCATTCTGGAATTTGTTTTACAGGTGATCAGACTAGATGCCGATTGCTACGAATGGCATTTTTGCAAGGCGTCAGTTGCCAGATACCTACGTCGAACTGAGAGGTACCATCAGGACCGGTGCGATATTCGAATATTTGCTGAGGAAATGAGAGAACTGAAATTAGCTAAGGCTCTAGCTCCAAATCACCCTCTCTGTAAGCTGGACTGTTCATACCTGCTTGCTGAAATTGCAAAGCGCACAAGACCAGTTCGATATGATTGGAAGGAACCATTGCAATTGGGCTCTCCTTTAATTCACAATTTTGACGAACTGGCTGAATTTTTGAAAAAAGAATGCTTGTAAGTTCAGCAATTTAGATTTTATTTTTAGTTAGGTCGAAATGAAATTGATAATAAAACATGGCTAACTACATTCCATTTCTCAAGTATGACTTCACTGTTGTGTTTCAGAGAAATTCTTGGAATGTATGACAAATCAGTTCGTGTTAACACTACCATTGCAGATATTTTCTCCAAGTGGCTGCCTGGGAAGTACAGGAACTACGATTTAGTGGAATCTTGCCTTAAAAGGGCATTGGAGATTCACCCAAAGTCCAGCAAAGGAAATCATCGCCTAGCCAGCTTTTATTTGACAAGGGTAAGTTCCCGTACACATTCGCGTCCCAACTATTTTGAATCGTATTCGTAATTACTTCTAATTATACAGCATCCACCGGATATGGCTCAAGCTGAAAAATACTGCTTGCTCGCAATTGACTGTGACCGACGCAACTTTCCTGCGTGTGCTGAATTGGTACAGATTCTATTGGGAAACCCAGCGGAAAATGAATCCAGAATTTTGGACATCATGGATTCGAATCTGGGAGAATCGGCTATTTTAACTGACAGAAACAAGGCGGATTTATATTTCTACAAAGGCATTTTGTTGCACTTGAAGTCTGGATTTGAAATAGAAGCTACTGAGAGTTGGTTGACATGCACCGAGCTTGGCGGAAATAGGAGTTCGTTTGAGGTCGAGTTTATTAAATTGCTTTATGCAATATTATAATGTCAAATTGGCTTCAGATTTTCATAGTGATTATTCTGTTTTAGTGGTTAAAGTCATGTTGTGCTCGGTATAATTGGCCATATGAGAAGTTGACTACTTCCAAAATTCTGGACACAATCAAATATGCCAAGGAGAGCCCAAAGTTTGGTTCCGAAAAAACTGTTGAGATTGACAATTTGATGACTTCGCTTGCTAGAGCAGAAGCAGCAGCAGAAGAGAGACTCTCTCAGACCCAACAATTATATCGTGGTGGAGGCGATGGGGCCCACCGTGGTCAACGGGGCTACAGGGGAAGTGGCTCTGGAGGACCCTATCGAGGTCGTGGACGTGGCGGAGGTGGAGATGGTTATTCAGAGGGGACGGATGGGAAATATCGTGGAAAGGTCGACTTTCGCGATAGCAGTTATAATTCCAGGGGTAATCGAGGAGGATTTCAACGTTGGGGAAATAGCGGTAGTGAAAGCGACGGACCTTGGCGATAGTTAGACTTATTCGGTTCATGTTCAATTTCATAAAAACTCAAACATTCCTGCCCCTTGACTGCCACTGAAGGCTACATGCTAAACATTAGGTTTTTAGACTATTGCAGATGTATAATTATACAGAGTTCTATAAAATTCCACAACGACGTTGAATAAAAACATAATATTTGCAATATTTGGATTTTGGATTGACCAATTAATCATGGAATTATTAAGAATTTCAATTTTTTAAAACCCAAAGAAAATTGCACTTTTACAAGGTTCCTAGAAGTGAATTTTAAGCTGCCAGGTTTTTATTGGCGATAGCAACGTTTTCCCATAAACATATTAAACTAGGAAATTTTTGAGTAGAAAATTGAAACCAGAATTTGAGGACTTCCTACAACATTTAATTCCAACAACTAGCTTCTTAACAACACTGAAATATTTCCCCAATTTGTCAAACTAACAGCAGGCAACCAAAGTCCTTAAGACTTCTCCAGTAGCTTTTCTATTTTCTAATTTTTCTGGTGTTCCGTCCGAGGGACGAAGACACAAAGCGGCTAATTAATCGGGTATAATCTTTCTCTGCTCAACATTTGCCCTTTACATCCACCATCCACCAAAATCTTAGTTCCTTCCTTGTACTTAAACCCGATACTTGGGGAAAGGAATGTGTCTCATTTCTAAACCCTTTCCTAGTTACAGGTTAGATGAATGACTCCTCTTTTTCTCATTCAGTGAAATCTACAGGTTTTTCATTTTAATTAAACAGAGTTAGATGAAAAATCTCACCTTTAGCTGTAGGAGCAGAAGGGGAAGAAGCAGAAGACGACGACGAGGCCGTCGAAGGAGCCGCGTTTAATAGAAAAGGCATGGAGAGAATTACGAGGAAATCAACGAGTCTCATCATTCTTCACCTTTTTTCTCTTCTCTTCTTCCTTTGAACAAAACTGGAAAAGTAGTAGGAGTAGTCTTTAGGCTCCCTTTGGAAACTTCTAAAGGAGAGCTGAGATCGCGGCGAGGTAAGAGCGAAGAAATCGCACCCGTCCGTCAGCAGGAGTAGTAACTAGTCAGGCGCTAGTCGCTAGGCTTCCGAAACTATGGACTATTCTTGGAATCAAAATTCTTCCCCAAAGCGATCTCAACTTTTCCCAGGAGTTGTCTGGTTCCGCGAGTTTTCTCCTTGATATCTCTTCAAGATTCGGAGAATCCAGCTGCTTTCTCTCTCCTAGTTTTCTTATTCCTTCTCCTTCAGGTATACATAGATAGATAGATATTCAAAAGGGGTTTTCTTTTTGTACACAAAGGCAAGCCAGAGCAGAGAGAAGAGAACTACTAACCAGGTTTATTTTTTATTAGAGTTCTGAAACTAGCCTAGTTTTATTTTTGTTTGTGATATATAACTTGTTTTCCGAGGTTTCCTCAGTCGTCCTAAGTAGGTCTGCAAGTTTCAAAATGTAAGATTTCTCTCTACTAGTGCTACTGCCCCCGCTTTCAAGTAGATCTTTTTAAAGAGTTTTCCAAAGAACACAGTACAGAAACAGGAGCAGAAGCAAGTATTTCGCATTTGTTTTTAAGTTTCCCCTCAGCTTCTGTTTTTGAGTTTTATTTGAATGTTGTTGTTCTTCTTCTATAGGATTTCTAGACGATTCATGAATATACAGACGACTGACTAGAGGACTAGACGCGGACCCGGGTAGATGTACGATGCAATATTAAAGAGACTCAACTCAGCCTCACGTCACTTGAGCTAAAAAGTTTGGTCGACAGGCCAGGGCAAAAAACAAGGGAGATATTTGCTATCGCTAGTACTAGTCGTCGTCGACTTGGAATGGTTAGCCGCTGGACAAGACTTTCTTCGTTTACTTTAGCCAAGCTCTTTAATCCTGGATTCTTGGACTCACTGTTGGACTCGGCATCGCACTTTCTCCAAATTCCATATCCTTCTTATGTATAGTTTCGTCCAGGAATTTTTAGAGTTCCTCTGAGCTTTCACCAACTCTTTAGGTTTTCACATGGTTTGAAATATTTGCAAAGATAGGGTCAGGGGTTAGGGAAGTGGAAGAATTCTTGGTTCACAAACACACAGCAGCAGTAGGAGCAGCAGCACTCTTGAAATTATCCTGGCTTTCGGAGAAGAAAGATTTACGAGAAAAAGTTTTTGAAGGAAATTGAAAGAAAAACTCAAGGTGGGTGGGTTTTCCTTTTCTGGCCAAGTCCAAGATATTTACCGGTTTTTTTGCCAACGGCTCAAACCACCCAGCAAACAATGTCAATATTAGTTCCTAAGATATTGCCAATATGAGATTGGTAATGAAAATGGCGAGAGGGGTGCGTGCGGGTTCTCACTTATTTTTTAGCTCTTGAAAAATGGTCCGACGAAGACGACGACGAACAACTCAGTTGTAATCGTAATCATAAATTGAACTAGTTCAAATTTCGTCTTGAATCGTTTCCAACATTTGCTGTAAAATTTACTCCTCAGGCTTTTCTGAATTCACCGGCTTTCAAGGGGTACAAATTTATAGACTTGACTAGTACACCTCAGCTTCAGTTTCAGGTTTGCAAAATGTGACATGATATTTGATCCATGAGTTGTTCTAGGCAGGCTCCTTCCCTTGTATGCTTGTGAACTGAACCGAAACAAGAGCAAGTTTTCGGGGTTTGTCAATTCTTGTCGTCCCTTTTCTCTGTATATTTGTCAAGTATCGTTATCTTGTCGAAAGTAACCAAACGTTTGGCAAGTTGGTGGATCCAGGACCAATATCATTTTCACAAAGTGTGATGGAGTGTATGACTTTTGGAAAGGAACTCGACGACGACGCCGAACAAAGTTGTGTCGGGTCCCAATTCACGGCTCAAGTTTCGTACTCATACAACTTGTACTACTCGACACTTGCTTGCTCACAACCAATTTCGAAATTGTTGTTGTGATGCTAGACTGTCGGAGTCGGAGTGGAGTCACTTTCGCTAGTTGAAATATGAACACATGTAGTACACATGGGTGTCTTTCCAAGTTACGTTATGACAGTGTAAGGCTGTCATGTTCATGTCACATCTTCTTTTCTGGTGGTGGATCCGATCCTTCCAAGTTTCCACTTTCGATTTGTCGTCTGATGATTCGTTTCGATTTAATTCCTGAGGGAAATGCTGATAGTTGAAACTTTGGCTGATTACACTCAGGCTCAGTTTCCTGGAAATATAAAAAGTTAAAATTGAAGTTAATTTCGCAAAACGCTGGAATTGGAGCAAACTATGGCAACCAGAGTCTGCATATGAAGTTATGTTTACTCAAAAAAACAGAAACATTCAAGACGCGGCTGACCCCAACTAGGTTTCAAATTGAACCACTACGTTACAGATTACATCTCAAAATTTGTAGTTTTAATAATTTCTTAAACATGCAATTCTAATTTTTTTATCCCCAAGTTGTGCACTTACAAAATTAGGACATGGGACATTTCTGCCAGTCAAGATGCCGCCCGTTGTTCCTACCTGCGTAATATCATTTTTCCGCCCCCCTACAGCACTAGATTTTTTATTGAACCTATTCCTATTTGCCAGTTTTTTTGCAATTTCTCCGTTCCTCATTTTCCACTTTGTGTTCTTCTGCTGTTTGATCTACAATTCGTTTCAAATTGTCATCACTGTTTTTGGCATTGCTTTAGCCTGTTACACAATCTACGCGGGGTTCGAAACTGTTCGCCGGTACGGTAACAACGATTTTAAAATTGCTCAGAAATTGAATTCTAATCATAAAAATATTTTGATAGGCGATTCAAAGGCCCACCTCCACCTGAGTTCGAATTGGCTTCAGGACAACAAACTCCTCCAATGGTCGGGGAATACGTCAACCGAAACAACGATACTCCTACTAACTAATTTTTCGAGTAATGGACCCAAGTGCATCAGCAAATGAAATTATGAATGCTCCCAATTCAACGAGTCAAGAAAACAAATATGCAACTATTCACCCACACTTGGTTTTGGGAATTAAATGTGTGCTCGGATCCTTATTGTTCGGTGTCATTGTTTCTGGACTAGTATTTTTAGGAGTTGCTCTCAGAAACGCCTATTGTGACCAATTTGACTACATCAACATCTTATTTTTAGCTGCAAGCGTCGCAGGCTTCTTTTGCCTAATTGCAGTGGTCGGAAAGTACATAGTTGCTTCAATCCCGATTTCAGATCAACCCAGAGTTGCAGCTTATGGAGGAGTACCATCAGGAAGGAGTTTTTCTGGAGACATCCCTTCAGAAGAACCCGAACCCGAATGTGTTCCGGTTCCAGTCAGACCACCCGCTCGAGAACCCCCAGACTGTACTCAACCCCAAGTAAATTTTCATACCAACATTAATTAGCTAATTCATAATTGATTTGCAAAACAAGTGATAATATTTCATTGATTTCTCAGCGGTCTTCTCGGAGATCACCTGCTGATGTTCTGAGTGATCTTGCCCATAACTGCCCATGCTGCCCTGCACGATCTCAGCAATGTGTTGGCGACAATCCTGACCTCAGAAATTGTCCCGGTTATCTACGGGAAATAGACCCAGAAGGACTCACGGGCCGTCCGTATTCCCTTGAATATTATTCTGGACGCGACGATGAAGATTGGTTCACCCGGCAAACCCGCCCAGTACCCTTGGCAAGTTTACCGGCGACATACCGGAGGCCGATGACTCCAGCTGGCAACAATTACGGCCAGAATATACCGGAGCAACCCCGGCAATGCAGCAGAACGACTACAGCGCCAAGATGCCCAAGCCAAAGTAACCAATTTGATAACAATCAACAAACTTGTACACAGAATCGAGCACAAGGAACTCCAAGTAAAAGGAAATGCTGCCAATCAAGATGTGTACCAGCCTCACGGTTTATCAGGACAGATTATGATTACTAAATTTATTGTTTCTTAAGAGGATTTCACTCCCAACTTCCCTTCCGATAAACGAGCTAAATTTTTGACGAATTAAATTCGTATCTTTTGTCCAGTGCAATTGATTCAGTGCAGTAAGAGGGATTATTTCTATTTTACTTAATCTTTTAACCTAATACAATATGAATCTGGATTATCTGCAGTCTTCTGCTGCTGGAGAAAGTTTTTGCGACTAAGAAAATCCCAGCGAGAAATAGGATAACATATTATACATTCCAGCAATAGTCGTTATATTTCTTGTCTTGCTTTTTCGATAAGACAAATCGACAAACCTTACGCCTGTAATGCGTTATGCGTTGTCCTTATCTCCTTACGAAAAATACAGGAAAAACAAAGTAGCTGTAGCAGAACATCAGATCTAGTTTCTCGTTTTCTAGAACCATCCCCTTCCCCCAATTGATCCTCCTTTGATAGTTTCAAAGCTAAACCTTAAACCCTGAGTCAAGAGGGTGAGTCAGCGACGACGACGACGGCCTAAAGGGATTAGTAAACGTAGTTGTACGTGTACGTGTGCCATTGCCATTAAATAAGATTGCTCTTTGCTCAAAGATGCCAGCATATTGATTCACTCCGTTTGTCTTTTATGTCACAAGACGAATTATTAATCCAACGTTCAACAAGAAGAATAAGAAAGCAGCTCATGTGTTGTCTGTTGTGCAAAATACATTTTCTAAGGCTTCGTTCACTACCCGTACCCGTTCCTGTTACTTTTACCTGGAAGCTGGAGCTTGAAGCTTCCTGGAAATCTTTCCTTTGATGCTTTGAACGAAGCCAAGCCTTTAGTCTTTCTTATTTGTCTTCCTCCCTCACTCTCACGTCTCACGGCTCACGTGAAGATATAATAAAATACACCAAAACCTTCTGGCGACGACAAGGAGGATTTTTATTAGATCGACCAACAAACCAAACCGAATGGTTTGGCTTGGATCTCATCTCTTAGCTACTCCAAAAACATCTACTTATGCATCAGCACGATCCCCCAACTACCGTTCAATCGTTCAACCGTTCGTAAGACGCAGATAAACCGTTTTTTCAACAAGCTCCTTTGTTAAAAGTAAACAATGGAGTTTACATTCAATAAACATTCAGGAGAGTTTGCTTGCTTGCATATGCTCCACCAGATTTCTCATTGTTAGAAAAATCCACGTGGTAGAAAATGGTGGGTAGATCTTATGTAGGCAGAGATGTTATGTATGTTTGAGATCAACCTTAATTTTTCTAATGCCCGGGAAAGAGGTTTGAGGTACTTTCGCGTTTCGTCTACGTCGTCGTCCTCGTCGTGCGAGGAAGATCCACAATACTTGGGCTGGGCTGGCTTGGGCTGAAATCTCTGATTTTATTGCCACTACAGATTTTTTCTCTCCTTTGGTTCCTAGTTTCCCTTTGTCTTTTATTCCTCATTTATGAGCACCACATGTTGACGAATTTCATGGTTGTTTTACTTTTATTACAACACTCGATCCATCCATCTCGTTGGAACGAATCTTGGTTCTTCTTGGTCGTAATAATATAACACATACTATCACTGCACCTCCGTGGCGGCCACCGCCATCGTATAATAGATAGGCTCGTTTTGACCTGAGTCTTCGAGGTCGACGCTCACCGCACCGCTAAAAACTACTCCTACACAAATCGGCAACGCAATGTAGACCACCACCATGGCATGGCATGAATGCATGAGACATCAAAAGTCATAAGAGAAAGCACTCAGACTTTCTCCAATTTCGATTATCAACTGCCTCACCGCACCACCATGCATTTTATCACAAATATGTTACAGTCAAGCTCAATTTTAGTCAATTCATTCGGAAATTAACCTTTTGAATGCAAATCGCTACAAAAAAATTCGTCCCTGGACATTTTGGTCTGCCAGACTAGATTTGCCAAGATTGCTTTAAATTTTTGTTATAATTTTCAGATCAATCCTTAAATTTCTGCAAAACTCTTGGAAATCGGTAACATGTTCGAAAGCGTTTGAGCATTTGTCCGCTTCACACAATAAGAAATGGAAGTACCACAATGGAATGGGACGAAATGGGTTTTATTTTTAATGACCTATAAAATGAAAATGTAAACCGAAAGGCGGTTAATGCTAATGCAGACAGCAGCAGCAAGTAGCAATGAAACGTTCAACCGTCCTAGTTTCGCATCAGTTGGTTTTATTTCAAAATCAATGAAATACCTCTACGCTGCAATAATGACCCGACCCGACGCCGACCCGACCCCAGATCTCGCAATTTAGGCTTGAATGACAGACACTACACAAGTACAAGGTTAAGTATTCAACTCCAACTCCAACAGCGATAGCAATGATTGTGAAGTGATCCGATTCAACCTGAGGGGTTTTAGTACTGTCGACAGTGATCATTAAATTGTGCTCGGGCTTTGCTTTACCTCAAACATTAAAATATTTATGCTTTTGCTTGCTTGTAACGTAGACGTAATTCTCATCAAACAGGAACAATATCGACTACTTGGCCTAAGGAAGTGTGTAATGAACTATAAAATATTTTACATTGAATGTGCCCTCGTGCTGGCATCACAAGTGCACATATTATAAACATCAGTTTTTAAGATCAATTAAAAGTAACGACAATGGTGAATGGCTAATGGCTTTGGTCAGATAGGGCGATCGAGCTTAGGGCTAAAATTGCTTGGCTCTGCTCTGTTTTGCGTTTTATACCGTTCATAAAGCTTATGACGCGAGCAAAATTTAATTTTGTGGGAAAGGACGTGTCAAACATTTGATGTCCGTTCGTTCAAATTTGATTATTTAACCGACCGTGCTGGTCTTTCGCCATCCGCCAAGTGGGCCACTCAATTTTAATATTTCGGTTCAGTTGAGGTTAGTCGTAAAAATGTGTAGTTTCTTGGTAAAACTGGGCAAGAATCAATGCAAGCGAATTCCGACAAAAAGTTAGAAATTCCAGCATTGCTAAAACGAATTCCAAACTTCAAAATTCTACTTTCAAAACAAGCTTTTACTTTAACCTTATGCAGTCCTTGTCACCCGTATTTTTGCAATTTTGGTAAAGCTGACATTTTTTCCCTTGGCTTCTCTGGTTGCATAAATATAATTTTGGTTCAATTTGATTCCAATTCCGAAGGCGGCTACAGCTAAACTGTGGCATGTCTTTGTTTCCGCTCTTCCGCCTACTACTTTCTTAGTCGCTTTTTTAGTGAACCCATATACTATGCATTATACGCACCCATGCAAAAGAAACAATCGTTAGCTAAAAACTTTTCCAATTTGCAGTAAAACTTTCCAAAGGGTTTCCTTTGAAGTTATTTGCTATTTGCTTCGTACTGTTAACTTGCTTACGGCTATGCTGCTAACCCAAATTCAAACTTGCTGCTGCTTGGCCTAGGACGGATAGGGATGAAAAGGCGATCTGTTCCACTCCGCTCTGACTCTGAGTTGTTGTAAATAAACCAACGCAAAACTTAGCAGATCATTTCACTTTACTCCTCTCAATTTCAATTCGAATTTTCTACCTTTTCTTTGAGGGGGTGGGGTTCAGGTGAAAAGAAAACTCATTGAATTCCATCCGAATCCAGCTTCTAGATTCGGACGAGTAACAATGCTGCCACGATTACTTGCCTTATTAGTTGCTACTCAACCCCCAGAACCGAACCGGATCATTCTCGGAAACCGGAAGGCATTACTTTCCTTTCATGTTTCACCCGGATAGAGCCCATGTAAGTCTACGCATAAAAGACTGCGCATTTTAGCCTTTGGCGTTGACGTTGATATCATATCACATATCAGATGTTTGAGCCAATTTGAGAGTTTGGCTCTCAAACTCATTAAGCTAATGCAGTGCTAGTGCTGCTGCTTTCAAAGTTACAAAGCAGAGAGGATCAGTTTTCCCTTCAAGTTTAGTTCTGAGAAAAGTCATGTATTTTTGGCTAAATTGGCCACAGGCACTAAGAAAACAAACTGAGTACGTTTTAATTACTTGAAAATCTCAATCTTTTGACCTCAGTCTTCAATCAATCTGAGGCATTTTGTTCATTTCTAAGATTGTAGTCCCTTCATATTCTAAGTTTCTATTGAACTCTAAGTTTTTAAAGTTTGCTCGGGTTTATCGTACACCTCACCTCACCCAGAGAAATTTAAAAATAGCTTAGCGGTGAGTTCTTTTGCAATTGAGCTGAGATGGAGTCAGTGCAAACATAATTCAGCCATTTGTATGTATTCGGGAGTCTATTGTTTTATGGTGAAAAACATATATTAGACGCTACGGTCTCACAGTCACAGCTATCCACAGTCAAAGCATCCAAAAAGTACAGATGTTTTTATTCCCCAATACATAACACAAAAGTCCCCACTGCAAAGGTGTGGAGCTGAGCCAAAGCCACGACTTTGTTTTTTGAAGGAGCTTTAGCTACGGCAAAATGTTCCTTAATGCAGCGAGAAGGAAAGCTTCATGCTTCCCCGTGCGGAAAAAATGATGAGGAGAAAGTGGAGAAAGGTAACACGTGCAAAATGCCTTGATGTGCACTAATGTGTTGTGTTGTGTCGAGTCGGTCGGTACCATGCAAAAGGGTAAAGAAACAGTCACAGTCACCTAAAACAGGCAAGAAGAGTCAAAGCCAAAGCTGCAAGTTTTTCCGAAAATACAGACGAGAATAATGGTTTGCTGAATTTCAAAAATTTGTTCGTAATATTTTGTAGAAGTAATAAGCCTTAGCACAGCACAGCTCAGAACAGGAGCTCTGTGCTGTGACTGCTCAGTGCAGTGCAGTGCTCCAGCACTAATTAATGTGATACGTTTCGCTTCGCTCACAGTCACAGCACAGAATAGCGTAATATTTTGAGGAAACTTTCATCATGTGCTTGCTTGCTTTCTATTCTCGCCAATTCCTCTATTCTCCAAGTTACTGTACTGCTTTGTGTTCAGTTTTTACTGAGTGAAAGTAAAAGTGAAACAGACCGCGTGTTGTGTTGTGAACTTGGAGTTTCCCTCACTCAGTTTGCTGGAGCTGCATGGAACAAAACTTGGAGGAGTTCATTGGCTTTCACACCGTGTATTTCAAGGAAATGAAGCAAAAGTTTGTCCAGAATGAGTCAATTATTATCTAAACTTGCAAAGTTTTGGGAAATTGAATGGGACACTTTTTCAACAGCTTTCGGCGGCAAGAGTGGTGTGATGCAGCATTGAGAACTGGTGTTGTGGCTTGTCCTTAGCAAAATTACAAACATTTTGCGGTCAATTAATAATCTTAGGTTGCGGAATACGAGGCAGGGCGCCGCGTGCCGGGCATTACTGTTTTTGGCGACGATTTCCTACTGCAGTTTGCATTTTTTGCCAAACTGTTCTAAATTCGCTAGCTTCGGTTGTGTCCCAAA
This sequence comes from Hymenaphorura dentifera, assembly GCA_034699705.1. Taxonomy (NCBI): domain Eukaryota; kingdom Metazoa; phylum Arthropoda; class Collembola; order Poduromorpha; family Onychiuridae; genus Hymenaphorura; species Hymenaphorura dentifera. The sequence goes on along the minus strand of JAQGCM010000503.1, from coordinate 10,574 downwards.
AAATATTTTTCTCCACTTATCGTTCACTCTAGTCATTGATCCAAAGTACTGCTTTTACTTTGGATAGGAGTAAATGCTGTTTACATTTCTCTCGAGTTGTACGACATTTCAAAGGAATCAATTACGGACCTGACCTGTGCGCCAAGAGAGCGTAATGTGCATGTACTGGGCACTACTCCAGTACGGTACAAACTCAATACACTTTTCATTCACATTTAAGTGCTACATGAGCTGAGCTGAGCTCTGTGACTCCAGACTCTGGATGGACTCGATCCTCCACTCCTGTGCAATTTTTATAAATGTACTACTCGCTTTCATTTCAAGAGAAAGTTCTTTACGGACGTCCGGGCATCATCATCTCATCTCGCTTTCTCCATTCACCCACAGTAGACACAAGTGCCAGTGTCTGGTATGCCAAGCCAAGCCAAGCCAGGCGTTCATTTTGCATTGGATATTCTAAATATTTAATAAACATGCATGGGATGAGACCATGGGAGCGACCTTTTCTAAATAAAACAATATTATGCTAGGAATGTTTTATGGCTAACAGTGCCGAGTTCGGAGGTAGGCAAGACAGGTTTGAAGGGAGATGAAAGTCAAAGGATCTGGCTGCTAGAATTGTGCGTGTGAGAAAGTCCAAGTCGACATTTCCTAGGAACCCGGGCGTTAGAGATCTCTAGCCGGGATCATTTCGGTTCGGTCTTCTTGATATGCTTTTCTAACTTTAGCATGTGGATGTGGAGGAATGTAATGTTTCTGAGCAGTGTGTCTGCTCTGCTCCACTATGATAAAGGATAATAGCCTCAAGTCAAAGATGATGCTAAATAATTCAGACGCTCTGAAACACTTGCCATGGTTACCGTGACCACTCGCTGTGCCGCAGAACACAGGCTCAGACAAACTACATGCATGAGATGTATGGGTACGCGGGTTCGTATTAAATGGAAAATTGCAAAACTGGAGTGAAGTGAAATGTATGGCCACGCATGGTGGTTTAGGATAGGAAGTATAAAATACAAATGGTGAAATTCTAGACTCGGTCTTTAGTCTTCTTCTTGACATACTCGTTTTGTTTAGTGGTATTTTGTGGACAGGTAAGAAACCATGCGGGACTCACACTTTTATGTTTACCAATCGAACGGGTCCCTCAATTGTTACCTTAGGTACAGCCACGGCAATTGCACCCGTCTTTGTTTTGGTTTCAGGATCAATCACTATAATGTTTTGCAAAGTTTGCAAAAATCAAAGAAATCTTTTCAAAGCAGAGATCAAAGGGCGAATTAATATGAGCTAAATATTTCAAATAATTCAGGTTGCACCGTTAGTAAGGCTCAAATCTTGTCCTGAAATTTTCATTGAAATTATCCCTGCAAAAATTCCATAAAAACTCTCAACAGTCGACGACGTCGAAGCAGAATCTTACTGAGCGTACCATTCCATTGTAATTTTGAACTCAAATATAAATAGGAAAAATACCCTGATTGATGATGACACTCGACTCACAATGGCCAAAAACTATAGAGAAAATGTGCAGTAATGCAAACGAGCAATAAAATATTAAGTCACATTTCTTCCCCACAGAAACATATCTTCATTTTGTTTCCCCTTCATCTGATTTTCATTTTATCTCCCCTCCCTCGCCGCCCGGCCTTCCCTAACTTTTTCGGGAATGGAAAAAACTGACTGACTACTACCTGGAAAAGTTTGATATTGAAATGAAGCTCTTATTTAGGAAAATATAAATTTGATTTGCACTCCAAACTTGACTGCACGAGAAATACTACATAACTTCACGTAGCGTTTTTGCTTAATAATTTCGAATTTCATTATAACCGAAGGGTGGCTCATGCAGTGCAATGGCGGCATTTCAGTGCCAAATACACGGGCGGGGAATCTCATCTCATTCACTCGGATGCACAAGACTGAAACTGGATGAAACCTTTCCTGACTTTTTAGTTACTTTTTTTTCTCAGGCATTCATATTCACAAAGCTACAGCTCACACCTCTTTTTCCAACACCGACTGTCTGGGAAGGCGAGGAATTTATTTGAGCTCTTCAAAAAATAAAAGCAAAAAGAAAGCAAAGGAATCAGAGCGTGATACATAATCAGACACTTGCATCATCTGACTTGGAAATTCACATTTGGCTTTCTGTTTGTTTGGCCGCCTTTACAGTTTCGTCTCAAGGAAATAAATATCTTTGCAAATAGCTTTTACTTTCGCCGGTTTGTTGCTATGTTTATCGGTTAATTTTAATTTTAGTTTCCCAAATCCAGAATTTGACTGCTTTCAAATAAAATCAGCAGTACGAGTTGGTTTACACAAAAAAGAAACTTAAAAATATTTCCCAATCGGATTGTGTGTGCGAGGCGTGAAAAAGGAAGGCTAAGAAATTAAAGAAAGCATTTGGAACGTGGAAGGAAGAGAAAAAGAGAAAAAAGTTAATTGAATTAAAAGAGACGTCCCAAGTCACAATCTTATTAAGAGAAGACAAGAGCGGCGCTCTTTTGGACTCTTCCTTCCTTCTTATCTGAGAGGACCATCTATTCACAGTAACTAGCCTAGCTTCCTAGCTTCGCTTGGCGCAAAAAGAAACTCATCGTTCGTCAGAGAGCAGAGAGCAACGTTCGTTCACAGCGCAAAGATTGTATGTACTCAAACTTTGGAGAAGCAAGTCCCACTGCTACCAATGCCTAAGCAATCCAAGCTCCTGATGATTAGTGAAGCCTTTTGCTGAATCAAGCGAAAAATTTGCTCGCTTTCTCTTTTGTCCTAATGGGCAGGCTCATTTTCTTTCATGTATGTATATATCTCGAGCGCTTGCACTTCAGTTAGTTCTGCCTTTCGAACAAATTACTTACCAAATTTCAGACTAGCAATACAGATTTGTTACAAATTATACAGAAATGCTTAATTGCACTGGTTCGATTTTGATTTTCTAATATAATCCAGACACTTTATCGAAAAGCAGTGTTTCTGCGAGCAGCCAAGTGAGTCAGTGACAAAATTTTTTGTAGGTCCGTAACGAAAACGATTTTAGCCGAGCGCGGTGAAAGTCAGCTTTCTCCGAGCGCAATTACAACGAAAGTCTTATGTTGTGGACTCTAATGGTAAAAAGGCAAAGCAATTTTCTCTAGTTCCTTAATTTACAAAGCACACATAAAGTGTTAATGCAAATGTAGCCAGTAGGTTTCGATGCTGCTTGGGGGAGTGCTCAAGCTGAATGTCTCATTTTAGAAAAAAATGAAAAAAAGAAGAGATTGAAAATGAAGAAAAAAGCACGAAGAAAGATACACATCTTGCTCCAGTTCGCATAATGACAAGCGATTGCTAAAAGAAAAGGAAAAAAAAGAAATGCGCGATGAAATGTATTCAGGGCGAGAGGTTGAGTTGATTACGTTTCCTCATGAGAGGAATGACAGGAAAAGAGTAAATTAAATCAAAGGCATTGCACTGCATTGCACTCACTAGTCACTACAAGCCAAGTCTTTCTGCTCATGTAGCTCAGCAACTCAAGTTTTTTCTTCATTTTCTCAGATCTAGAAATCAGAGCAAAACGTAAAGGGAATCTGCTATTCAAAAATGTTTGAAGTTGGGCTCAAAAAATTCGAGTAACTCAAACTCAATTCATCGGAAACCGTGCTCACTTCACATTTTGTTGTGAAAATTGTTGAAAAATTTGGTTCGGTTTCAGAATTTCGGTTTTCGGTCACAGTAAAAACTATTTTGAAAGTGTTTCCAAGGAAATGATATGCACGGCCAGACTGCGTTTCTATAAATTTTTAGTTCTGATTGCCTGAAAGCTAAAGGTTGTCCGAATCCAAACTATCCATTTATTAGAGATTTCCAAATTCCCAAGTGTATTTTGCAAATTAGATTCCCACTACTTTGCCATACTTTGCCATTTGTTGATTGATACTTCGAAATGAGCTGTTGTGGTCACAACAGTGAGGAGCAGTTTTAGACCATGGCTTGGCCAGCTTTCCCTGAAACTATTCAACAATTTGCTACAAATCTTGCTCTTTTTGCAACCGTCTGTGCACTTTTCCCGTTCGTGATCATTGTGGTCGTTTTTCTAGTCGGCCTTGTCCTCAATTATATTCGTTGGATTGGGTTTCTTTTTATTTTGGGCATTTTTCTTTACATTGCCCTCGTACTGTTTCTTCCTTGGTTTTGGTAAGTGTTGTTCGTGATTGTTGCACAAATAACTGCACTCACTGCAAAATGATTGTTGAAATTTTATTCGTTTGTGTGTTGATGTAGTCCATTGGACTCCATCGGATCATCTTTAACTCTGCCCCCCCCGGATGACCGTTCAAATTAAAAAACTCGATTCCACCATATCTCAATCTCAACTAAATTCCAAACCCCAGTCGAGGCCATGCCATTGCCCTACTACAAATCAATTCTAAGAGAATTCTGCCTCAACTTTTTATTTATATTTTGGCCGTCCATGTCTTCAAAGCGTGAGCAGCAAACCTTACAATCGACCACAAATTCAACTGAAGAGCTTCGGGATTCACCATACGCCATTTTTGCGAAACTCTCTTGTGGAGTTTTCCTCGATTCGCTGCAAGTCGGACTAGCTTTTGCATTATTGTGGTGGACATTTGTCTCTCTAAGATCAGCGCTTGCAGATATTCTACTCTACTTGAAGGTGTTCATTTGCAGCTGGATTATTTACCTTCTTCTCTATAGTTTGGCAGCTTTTCTTGGCCTTTTGTACGGCATTTTGACTACTTTTCCTGGAGGGTTCAGAATTCGACCACAAAGTTCTTCAAGAAATGATCCAACGAATATGAACACCACTATGGTGGATGAGAATCAATATAGACATGGACACTCATCGCGTTGTATTGGCAGGGATCCTCACCGAGAACCACAAAATGCTTGGCCCTCGAATACAATTGCATCGGATTTTCATAAAGAACTACAAAATGGTGGGCAATCAACCCCTTCGGAACAAGAACTACAAAATCAGTTTCACACCATTCGTAATCCTAACTATGCCGAGGTGAGAACGAGATCGGCGTGCACAAATTTCTTAACAGTTGCACCAAATTATGTGATTTTTTTCAACGCAATTCAGGCAGAAGACCACATACCCATACCTGATTTTTATAGCATAATTGTATCCGAAAAGACAGAGCCTGAATGTGAACTGGAGGATACCTCTGAAGCTTCTCATTTGTACAAACCACCTGTTGGAATTTTGAAAAAGTTCGTACAATTCAAATATTTAGTTTTTCAAAATTATCTCTCAGTTTTGTGCAGAAATTAAATTAGAATTTACTCAATTTTTGCAGGGAGCCGTGCAAATACCACCCAAATGTTGAGAACATATGTGCAGGATATGCTAGAATACACAGAGAAAGACAGATTAGATTTGCAAACGGTACAGCTCAAATGCCCGACACCATTTCTAGTCAAGACACTGAAGACTCTCGTGATGAAGAAGTAGCAAGAAAAAAGTTCAAGAATGGCAAATCCGACTAAGAAGTCTAATTCGACAACTTTTCTAGTTTCTATAGTTTTCTGCTCATAGCAAAAATATTAATACAAATGTGATTCAAAATTAGTAGAGATTTGATTGAAAGAAGGCAGAATAAAAACCAGAAAAAAACATTTCAAAATTCAGTCATTCTAAATTCCAAATTTTGTCCAAATTTTTCGTACTTCGTAGAAAGCTTTAAAAAATCTCTTAGAGTGAGACGGCTATCTGTAATTAAAATTCAGTCTTCCGCTTAAAACTCTTTACTGTCCCAAGCTTCCCAGTGTCTAGCTGACTTCTTGATTTCGTTGATTGACTTTTGGCTTAATTCGTCATTTTCACAGCCTTTTCAACTCATCAGGCTCCACTAAAATTGACTTTTTATTTCGTGCTTTGCAAGCAGATCCTACACAGGTTGGTTGTGTCTGAAATTATTCGAAGGTACAAAAAAAACTTGCTTCATTGTTAACACCTGCTAATATGCAGTCTCAAATATTTAGACTTTTGTCAATAATAATTTTGCAGACAGAGAGCTGTTCCTCAATCACTTCTGAGCACTTGGTGACACTAAGAATCTAGCTCTGGACGTCCGCGGTCGCAACTTTCGAGGCCCCACGAAAAAACAAATACGACTAACCGTTTCATCGTTGGACTGATTTAGGAATGGACTGATTTTGGACTGTGGAACCTAATTGACTCAATTAGATGAACCAGGTCGGTGCTATCCTGTAAAGTCAAATCTTTCTGTGTCCAATTTCAACTAGTCGAAATTCAAAATGGGTGAACCTCGACCTCGACCAGCTAATAATATTCGGGATAAAATGGTCAACAACTTGGATGGATATTTCCCACAGCAAACTCCAATAAAATTGGCCTGCCAATGTCTTCTGGACTCCACTGCATTTGGAGGCACTCTTGTCTTCATGGCCTTCCTTGCCATTGCTATTCGCAATGCTTTCCATGACCAAGTGGGATATGTCAACATATTTCTTTTAGGGGCATCAGTTTATGCCTTCATATTTGCAGCCTTAGTATTTGCCGGTCACGTATTTCATGCCACCCGCAATGAATTTTTCTCATTCAAACCTACTCAACCAACAACGCTAAACCTTCCTGCAGCACGCAATCATTTCATCGACTGTGAAGATGTGAAAATTAAGAAAGGAAATCTGAAAGGCCCCAGCTGCATTGTTGTCTTGGATGAAGCACAAGGTCGAAGTCCAGCAGCATCAAAAGATGACCTCAAAACCGAGAAATCACTTGACACGAAGGTCCGAGTCTGTTCAGATTTTAAATTCTCAGGTTTTGTCATGCTAAAAATATGTATGCTTTCTTTCGTCTTCAGGGTCATCATAAACGAGCCACGCGAAGTCGACAAAATGACCTTGTCAAAGACGTTCGCAGTAAATCAACTCGGAGACCTAAACTTGTAATTTATCCAGACGACTCAGTTTTACCTCGGAATTCTACCCCCACCCCCCAGCTTAACCCAAATTCACAGAATTGTCACCCACAAGGACCACGTACTTCCGGTCACCAGAAGCCTCAACACTTTTGGTCGCCGCTCTGAATAGAAATCCAAGAAAATTTCTTTCACGGCGACACGTGTTCGGTCACCTTGGACCTCATTTTCTTGCCAACAACAACAACGCCACGTTGTACATTTTATGTAGTCGTATTTTTATTATGTTAGCAAAGCTAGTCGTCACTAGTTGTAAATTATACGACGCACGTAAGAGTTCCTGAAGCCGTGAAAGAAATAAAAGTACATTTTCGCCTCTCATCTTAGTGACGACATAAATAAAGATGGTCATTCGTCCATCCCAAGAATCAAGTGAAAGTCGAGTCGAGTCCAGTCTAGTCCAGTCAAGTCCCTTCGGGACAGCTGGAGAAAGCAGCCAGCCAGCCCATCCTCCCCTTCGCCGCCTTGCCAGCCTTGCCATGTGCTTTCTCTGCTTACATTAGATAACTTACACAGCAAAGATATTGGATAAGTATACCATAAAATTGGGTTGCGCACTGCACTGCACTACTGTTAGGTTCAGCAGAGAAAGTGCGTTGCACTCTGGGTCTGAGTCTGAGTCGGACAGTAGTGCGTGCTTGTCTTCCTGTAAGTAAGTACAACAGTGCCAGAGAGAAAGAAGCCCCAGAACTGCCTAGAAGATAGAAAAGGCAGTGATTGACAAAATTACATGATATTGCTCCCATTTCCACTTGAATTGAAGTAGCAGACGGCTCTTCCAACCTCTTTCTCTCAATTTCTTTCCCACAGAGTGAAGAAAAAAGAGAGCAAAAACTAAAACCTTTCTTTCATCCCGTCCATACAAAATCTTCTCTCATTTAACATGGCTGGCAGTGGTGCTGGAGAAAGTTGAGCTCAGCTTCTTCAGGCTCCAGCTAGCTGCTGCTGCTAGGGCTTCTTGGGATACAAAAAAAACGTAATTGAGACTTAACCTCGCTCAAGCCCACACATTTTGTGATATGGGTGGCTGCTGAGCTGACTGTTGTACAAATAATGGTTCTGACACCTGGCTCCTGCTGCTCCTTAGCTAGAAACAATAAGGCGTTGACTGACTTTACTCTCGATCTCATTTTTTCGCACAATAGCAATACTTTCAGAATTCATACGAGCCAGAGCCACTATTGACTTTATTGCATTGTACCCAACAGAAACAGTTGTTTGTGGTGTGACCGACCACACATGGACAACCGATAAAATAAAGTTGCAAACTTGACACTTCGTCACCAATTTGTTCAATCTTCCTGCATGCTGCTCTTTCTATGAGATGACAATGAATTATGTAATTTCAAAAACCTCAGATGTGCCGTGCCTTGTATTTTTTCTGCAACACCCTGCTCCGCAGCCTAAGTCGTCACTTACGGTTCGCTTGGGGTTGTGCAAGCCTTAGCTCTAAAAAGGCAACTATCGCAATCAACGTGTAGGAAAAACACTTGAGAACAGCATGGATTTCCATAACACTGCACATTAAAAGTGTCTTGAGCTGAGAATGAGTCGAAGGAATGGTTCAAGCAGCAAACGCTTGCAGTAGTTTCGTTACTTTACTACACATTTCACTCAAGCCAGCCCAGCCCATGCAGCAGTAGCCGAACGAACGCAATTTCCCACATCTGGAGAAAGTCAGTTGCTTGCGTTGCGTGTGCTCCCAAGAAAGTGAAACCAAGGCAAAAACTAATATTACAAACTACGGAACGGACTACGGAAGCAAAAAAGACTCAACTCTTTGAACAAGGAAAGACGAAACTCTCTCGGATACTAGAATAGAATTCTGTGTTGCTATTGGTTAGTTGGTGCGGTACTCGGGTGGAAGTTGAAGCTGGAGACGAAGTAGAGTAAGAAAACACATCGAAATTAAAAGGATTCTGAGAAAATGCGAAAAAGGGTTTCCATTTGAGTAAATGAGAGTCCAGCAGGGACATTAAAGGTTGAGCAAAGTATTTCGAGATTGGTTGAGCCGCCAGCAGCCTAAGGAAGGACGAAGACTAGGACGAAGACGGAAGACGAAGATTTCGAAAGACTTGCAGCTGGCTCGTTGTGCTCTGAACAACTTTGAGTTTTGTTTACGTCCTTAGGAATAGAGCTCAGGTATGGTAAGTAGAATAGTTTTCCAAAATAATGTTTATAATACCTTGTGTACACTTTCTCCTCTCGCCTTGTATTGCCTGCCTACCATGCCTATGTAGTCGCCTGCCTTCCATATATTTGAACAAGAAGAGTCTCAACGGATCTTTTAATGTCTTCCCTCAACCTCTTCCAAAACTCCCAACACAATCGTTTACAAAGGAAATTAACACGGGAAAACTTCCACTTGGAAGAAATTACCATTAGACAACCCATACCAGTAGTCCTCCTCCCCAACTCAATATAAAACGCACTTTTCCACTGCGCTGCAATGCAATGCAGTGCAATTGCTTAGATTCATGCCTTGCCTCCAAGTAAGTGGAAAACTGAAAGCACGACTATCGTCCATTTCTGGTCTTTCTTCCTAACCAAATTATCCACGCGAAAACTTTGAGATTTTCCCAACAAATTCAACGTGGCAGGCAGGTTGGGCAGCTCAAAAATTGCTCGCATCAGTAAATCTGAGTGAGTCTAATAAAAGTAAAAGTCCCCACCAATGCATGCGACCAGTAGAAAAAAAGTCAGTCGTGGCAGAGAGAAACAGAATAAAAGAATCTAATTAGACGAGGACGAGTATCGTTTCTACAAGTTCTTTCTCTTTCCAAATGGTAAACCAACCAGTAGTCGAAACTTGGCGATAACTTGGGGAGTCGCTATTGTGTCATTCCCACAAGACCAAGACCAAGTAAAAGCAACAAGTTGAGTTGAGTGGAGAAGAATAATAATCGATAATTACCCAGTTGTATTTCGAAGGCACAGCTAACCATACAGCAATGGCAATGTGATGTTGTTTTGTAATTTTCTTATCGCGACGACTACTTACTGCTTGTGCATTTTCTTCTGTCTTCCAGGAAATGGCACCAAGCAGGACCAGGACCAGCCAATGTGAACAGCTAGCTCACATCACAATTCATCCCCTTGGGGTATATTCGCGAAATGAAACTCCATAGCACCAGCAGAAACGAATTATTTTTATGGTGGAATTTCTGTCAACGGCGACATAATTAATTATTTGGCTCTGTTCTGGAAGCAGCAAGCAACAGGGGCATTCCATTGTGGCCAAGTAATTTTGTAAAGAGTCTAGTCAACTAATTTTGGTTGCTGAAAATGCCAAGATGTTCTCAGGCGCTGCTTTTTTAAAAAATGCAAAATAGTGTATTTCAGTTTGAACAGCTGTTCCAAGCGTCATTCAATCATCCAAGAGCCACGCCATAGAGCCACATGGCTTTTCGGAATAAGCAATGAATTGCCTACAAAGTGCATGCTAGATCAAAAGTACAAGACAAATAAAGCCAAAGTATTTGACAAATACTCTAGCTACTTACATTTGCGCAAGCACGGCACTGCTGTACTGAGCTGAACCGAACTGTTGCACATTTAGGGAATTAGAAGAACAGATGGAAAAGAAAGTCCTTCAGTCGACTGTGCTTTGGGATGGAATCA
>JAQGCM010000502.1:0-24523 GCA_034699705.1 Hymenaphorura dentifera | reverse complement strand
ACCTGAGTATCTGCCAAATCCAAAGTATTTAAGCTTGGCAAATCAATATTCGTTGCAAATTCAACGGGTTTGATTCGCTAATACCATCCATATTGTAATGGGAAACAAATCTGTAGCATCCATTCAGACGCAAAATTTCAATAGCACTCATAAATATAACGGGAAAGCAACATTAAGCGAATACAAATTCCTTCTAATTGTTTCGTGCAAGTCCAAACAGCTCACTCACTTTCTTGACAAGTTGCCGTCAAGAACTTTTTAAACTTTCAAACCCTTCCTGCACTTAACAATACTAATTCCACGAAAAAAACAAAAACAAAATCACATTCTCATTCGCATTCTTTGCCGTGAGAGCGAAGGAAACCAGCTAATTTAAAGGAACATGAAACATATGATCTTAGAAAGCGAGTGAGCCTGATCATCGTGACAGAGTTGTTTAACTTGTGTAGTGTTGTAATAACAGAGTCGCGCAATGAAAGAAAGATTTTTCCTTTCAAAATGAGTGCAGTCTTATCAAAATTGTGCGTTCCTTTTAGCGTAAAATTTTGACAGAGTGCAGGAATGACTAAAGTCTTAACCTTAAGGCCAACTTACACTCTGTCGAATAGTCTATAAATGGACATGAAAAATTCCAGTAGCAAGTCTAGCTGCAAATACCCAGTCAGTGCAATATTGAGCCCAGGGTTGGAACATTGGAAGAAATGGAATTTAAGTTTAGCATTATGGCACGAAATTCCGTGCCGATATGGATGCCGGGATGCGGTAGAGGCCAAATACCTTGCACACTTGCACTGGCAGTGCAGTTATGAATTTGAGAGTTCATTTCTATAATAAAAAGAATCTGCTTGCTTGACAATGCATAAAGAAGGGCAGAATAGAGTGAATCGGATTAGAAGGCAAGACAGGAGTTGATTCAGGCTGAGAGTGGAAGTCAGTAGAACTTCGGCTTTGGGATTTTGGAGACACCGTTTTCTTTTCTCTTCCGGATTGTGAGAGAAGAGGCAAGAGAGGGTAAATCATTACTATTATTGTACGGAAGACTAAGTCCTTGGTGGAGGTCTGTTGGACTTGTCTTTTGATGATGACAGTCTTCAAACTGTTTAATGGCCAATTCGATATGGGAAATTTTATCTGCGTCAGAATCAAGTTCCAAAGCCTTCTTGATCCACTCTGCTAAGTTCGGCCCAATGAGTCCTTCTCCCTCATGTCCACAACTACTTACCCCACTCCCATTACCAGTCCCTGGGTTGGGGGGAGTGAAGAAATTCGCATGAAACAAGTTTGGGCGTTCTCGAGGACGCACTCCGTTTGGACCGTTCCACGTGTTTTTTCCAGGCGTCCTCATACCATTACTATTGCTGTTCGGCGCATTATATCGTGATGCCTGAGCCTTAGAATATCGAGAGCCAGGGAAGTCAAGACGATTGCCGTAGAATTCTGCGGTTCCATTCGCTGAGAGACTTCGGGTCGGGCCTTTTTGCAAATTTGACCTAGTGATTGGTGGATGCTTCTGACGTTGTTGTTGGCTTTTGTGTCCGTCGGTGTTTGCAACGATGTGAGGCTGTCTTACACTTGATGGCGTCTGATCTGGTCGCGTCCGTTCACAAGACATACTTCTTGCATAGACTCGAGGCACTTTTCCTGTACTGCTACTTTTCGTAACTGGTCGTTCTCTCTGTGCAGGCGTTTTGACTGCAACTTCCTCATCAGTGGATCTAGAGTCTGGCCGATCTATACATTGAAAGCCAATTGAATCGAATTAGTAAACAAACAATCGAAGTGAAATTAATGGATTTTAATGCATAATATCTCCGCACAAAATGCAATATTATGACCTTCAACAGATTGTAATTAATTTAATAACATTGAATCTACGAGAGCGTAACAATACATCTACGGACATTCTGAGAATTATGATCAAGATTGTTTCTACGTTTCTGAATGGTTTGGCAACTCGCACCGCACCTTTGAAACTGCACTGTGCAAAATTATTTGCCATGGTCGCTTGTCGTGCTTAATTTATATAGGTAGGTATCCCTTTCGCAGGGTTGCATCTGTCCACTTCAGATATTTAATTGACTGATCGGCAGTTGAATAACCATATATTGTTTTCCAATTCAATTATGCAGAATGCCTCGCATTAGGATTACATATGAAGATTACCATGAAACCATACTCATGTTGTGCACGAAAGAAAAAGAAGGTTAGCACAGCATGGTTAAATTACATGATCTGATAAGCCAAGAGCTAAATATAATCATACTTCACTAGTTCTTAAGGATTTGTACCACGTTTACTATTAAAATTGAAATGAACATTGATGTATTTAGGAAATTAGGTTTTGAGCATGTCCAACCTAACCTAATTCAAGTCGATCTGACTACAGCCTAGAGCTAGCCAGTTTTTGCAACTAACTACAAAACGAAGGGGAGTAAACCGTTGGACGTTGCGCAAATATATTCGCACAGTAGTGTCAAAATAGATTCGATGGGAAAATAATGTACGGAATGTTTTTTATTGGAAGCGTAATGCACTCGGAAGATGGGAAGAGAGAAGGCGTTTGATTGTTCTGTTCAAGCTGAGGTGGTGATAACGAGTCTCATAATAGTAGAAATTCATCAAAGTCTTCCCTCAACTCCAAGGACTAAGGACCGTTGAAACCCAATGACAAAACACTAAAACAGGATTTGAAAAGGTGACAATTCGAGTGTGACCATCCAGCGTGCGACTGAGATTGCGAACTTGATACAGCCTCAGCACAGCACTCATGTAATTTGCAGTTTTCGTTCCATGTGTAGCAATAGCAATATCACCTTTTTCCCAGCAGGCGCTAACCCCACGGAACAACGATTGCATCTTATTGCATTGGCCATTTGCAATGCAACTTTTCGTACTTTTTTTAATCTTACTCCGCGGAGATGAGCCTTTGTTTTAATACTAAGCCAGGATGCAATTTTTCAATCTTATCCTTAGAAGGATTTTTATCGCTGTGTATGCATGTACTTATTGCGCAGGCAACTGTGGAATTTGGGTCAAGGAAAGGGACATCAACGTCAGCGTCAACTCTTCTACAAAACTCAGTCAAGTCTAACACTTTGATTGTCACAGGTATTTTCTTTTCTTTTAGCAATAAAACACAGTTTCAGCTGTCCACAATTGCATCTCAATCCAATATTCAAATGTGCAAACCAAATCCTAAAGCTACCCTTGATTTCTCTCTTCAATTTGATTGACTGACAAGCCGCCGCGTCCTTATTTTACATGCTCATCTGTCCAACTCAAAGACGGTACAGTAAGTCAAGCAGATCTAGTCTTCTCACAAATATGAAAGAATTATTGTTAAATTCATGTAAACTCTGCGTTTCGACTGATAACTAGGTTCAGATGCAACCTAATTTATCCTTCCTGAATGACCCAGGAAGGGAAACCTTGACCAAGAACAACTTAGTATCCAAGCGACAAGAATGAACTTATTTAGAAATTAGTCACTGCAATTTGGAACAAAACGAAACATGACGAACCTTCATCAGTTGAAAGAGAGCGAGCTCGAGATATCGACGACTTCCGGCTGTGATGTCCATTCGTCTCACAACCATTTGAAGCTCCAAGTAATAGCTTGGATTGGTCAGAAGTTTTGTATCCTTCATCTGAGATTTCAGAGCTGGAGTCGCTCAAGTCTGCAGGTTTCTTCGAGCTTTGATGATAATTTGTTGGTGTCGATTGTGCAACTGGATCAAATGAGAGGTCACGTCTGTGAACAACAACCAAAAATTCATGGTTTTACTTTGTCTTGAGCATTGCTCAGATTACAACGCAAAAAAAGATGTGTGCTGGGTGGGACTGGGACTGGTGGGATTTTCTTGACCTTACGTGTTGTAAAAATATCATTACGCTGCATATTAAAAATTCACCAGCCCAACTCCAACCCAGCAGACTTTCTTCACTGATTTACAGTGTAAATTGGCATGGGAAAATCTATATTTTCCTCCGTTGATGAAGGACTTTTTATTTTATTTTATGCAGCGATTGAATTATTAAGAAAGGAATTGCGAGATAACAATACATAATTATAGAGATCTGTCCTCCTCCACCGTGGTGTTGAAAAATTGGGTTAATGACAAGGAATGAGTTAATTACCTATCGTACTCGACCTTCATGCGAGGAGCGTTGGAATCTGCTTTCATAATCAATCTAGAAGACACTGCAACACGATGACCTGAACACAAAAAACAACCACAACGGCTCTTATCAACATGTCCATGATGTAATTGTAATTGAGCGTAACATACTAATTAGCTTCCGCGCACTCGGCCCTCATCACCCAAATGAATTGAGCCATCCAATTTCACGGTAGTGTACAATATTACCGGTTGACAATATTAATTATTTCCACTACAAATTACTTTAGCAAAATTCTTAAAACTTGAAATTCATTTCTGCAAATCTGGCTTGGTGAAATATCACTCTGTGCACACAAAAACTATCCAAAGAACGCCTGGATGTGTGCTGCACGCATTTATCAATGTTTCAAGACTATTTGATAAAAAACTACACAATAGAACAAACTACAAACCTGATGAGCATCGGCAGGGATCATGTTTGTCCAAATAATGTGCCAACGTATCCCAGCCACCTCCGACGCGGACCATGACATGATTTCTTAAAATCTGAAGCAAAACAACATAAAATATTAGCAAAACTCATTTTATGGGCATCATTACATAATACTTGGCTGCGCTGACGAACGCTTTGCAAACTGATAGAGCGAAACAAATAGCAATTAACTCATAAAGTTTTTCGTTCTCTTAAAAACTGCAACTATTTGCTACTGAAGAACGCAAGAACGCCACGCAACACACGCAAGTCATGAATGACATACCTTTACAGCCTACACATAATTGCTACTTTTCAAACGCATAGGAAACACATCGCTGTGAAGTTAAAACAGACAGTAAAGTACGCCAATTACCATACATCAAAGTCATACCTTACTTCACGCCGACTTTATGACTCGACAGAATCAAACAAAAACGGAATCCTCACCCTTTTCAATACAATACAATGCAAAATCCAACCCTCATATTGCTGTGTAATTTTTGGGCTGCGTTGGAAGTAGTTGGTGAGTGCGCGTGGATGTAGCAAATTAAACTACAACTACTGCAATTGCACCAGCAGAAGAGCACTGAACTAGCAACTAAACGTAGGAATAAGTGTTTCCACTGTTTATTTGTGGATTCGGAATGAGGATGTAATGCAGACGAATTATACGCCTAATTAAACTCACCATAAAAAAGTGAAAGCAATCTGTTTTCGCAGTGCAATTTGATTCATTCATCCTTGCAAAACTTGTACGTGCCCTAATTAGAACAGTAAGAAACTAATTTCTTCTCGATCTGTACTATTTTGTTCCTGCGTTCCCTGCATAACTCTTTGAACATACCCTACTGCAAAAAATGCAGTAGGCAGTGCCTTTTGGAATGCGAAGCATTTTTGAATCCAGACAAACCACAAATCATGCTTGATGAAAGTGATTCTGTGAATGAAGCCAACAGTTAATCAAGCAAATATAACATGAAGACTTTTCGGTGTAGCGCAACGATTTCCGTCCAGTACTTTGGTTTAGCAAGTAGAAGAGCTTGAGTGAACCCTTCCGCTTTTAAATGAGGACGCTCAGTCAGGTGCACGAAGTCTTTTAATCCGTCAATAGGACAACACTTCAATAGGATAACACAAAATACTCACCCGGACGTATATCATGACTTTTGTATTTCCGATTCTGTATTTGCCTTCGGCTACACGGATCATCGGAAATTGGGTAGGGCATGTACATCTCTCAACTAAATCTCGGACCTGGAAAGATATTACAACATATTTCAACTGAGTGCTGGGATACCCACTGCTAAGCAGGCAGCGTTATCATAATAACTCGGAAGAACTATGGATGGATAATGGGATGCTCAAAAATAAATTGAACTCCCAGAAAAACTCTCGGGTAGATTGACGGAACAAAAAAGGTTAGCTTTTTTAAAAATGAAGTAAGAAACCCTGTGGAATTCTCAAGAAGAGGTCAGATAAGATTTACCCTTCCTTTCACTTGGACATGGACTGCATGAACAAATAAGTTGATGGAAGAACGTTAAAATACTTTAGCCGAAAGGTGAACCCGTGCGAGATGAATTTGCCTCACATTAACATTCAGGAGGAATTGAACGCTTGGTGGTTGGGGGAAAGAGTTAAAAAAAAGACAACGTAGAATATAAGTGCATTTCTGGTCTGTCTCTGTCTCAAGATTACCATTTCATCCAATGATCTCAAGTCGTTGGTAATGATCTGAGGAGTTGGTCCATACTCTTGGAAAGATTCTTCCTCTTCACCAGATGAACTGCTCAAATCTTGCCCAGTGTCCTTGGCGATGTCACGGTCAATCTCCTTCTCAAATTGAACCAGAAGCGGTGTAGCCATGCCAAAGTGTGAACCTCGACGAGCAATCTGAGCAAGTCATGAATAGCCGTTCACAATTATTTTCCATACTACTATTTTGTGGTCGACAAAAATCGTGCTCGTAATTTCTTGAAAGAATCCAGAGAAAGGGCTAAGCCAATTAATTTTGTTTGAAAGCAACTGTTAGAATATTAGGGTAGTTCAACCTTGCTCACGTTACTGGGAAAAATTGCAACAAATCACACGATTCATTGCGATGAACATAGAATAGACTACATAATTTCATAATTACGGCAAACACTGATAGGAAAAACAAAAGAAATTCCCACCTCTAACAGACAAAGTATAACATTCTTCTCATTTTTCCTCATGATCAAGTCATCTGACTCAAATAAGAGGCACTCAAAGATCCCAAGTTTTCTGCACCAAGTTATAAAATTGTGTACGTTGTCACGAGCAAAAAATGTCTCCGCTTTTGCATTGGTATTGTATATGACTTCTCCAGCTGGTAGTTTCCATTCTAGTCCCCAACATTTTGGAAGTTTCTTGCCTGCGCTGATCCACTCCGTACAAGATCGGCGAACATTGTTAGCATGCTGTAAACAAACAAACAAGGTATAAAAAATCAAAAATCGAGTGAATGCAATGCATAATGCATATTAAGAACAAATCCCAGGAGAAGGCAACACATTTTCATATCATGAGTTGTGTTTTATGCTGTAACCCTAAACTGCATCTAACTGAACAGATGCATCCGTGCGTTCAACTATAATTTTTTGCTTCCTTCGACTCATCACATTTCATGTTTCTTTTAGTTGAGTTACATACTCAGTCATCTCATAATCAGAAGTCGTACCATTTAAAAAAAATAACGCTTGTATCCTCCGTGCGTTAGACAAGCAGTAAAACGAAACATGTACTTTTTAGTTGAGCTCATTTTCAACTCGGATAATATTCGGATCCGAACAATTGCAATTCATAAGAATTACCAATAACTATTAGAAAAGGTCAATTCAATTCCTACTCTTAAAGTGAACTCGGTTTCAAACTTGACTCACTTTATAAAATTCCTGAACTCGTTTTGTAGGATTGAATGACTTACAATGGAATATTTCAAATGCGAATGAAAGTCTTTCAAAAACTTCAAATTAAGACACCTCCAAAGAACGTGTCGTTTAAAACCGTTGCAAATGTTTAATGTTTGAATTGAACACCTACAAACTTGTCTTGTGGCAAAGCATTTTTTTCCCTTTGCATTCACAATAGCTCTAAATGCCTTTACAAAATACAAAGGTTTTTTTCTCTCTTGCTCTTACATCACATCACATTCACAATACATCCATTTGCCATTGGTTAGCTAGACCATTAGCTTGTTTCTTTCCGAAACATGTCCAAGATGAATACAATGTTGTTACTGCACTTTGATTTACACTTCTAGGAGTGATTAGTGCTGTGCAGCGTGCATGAATTACATCAAGAGTGAGTACTTGCCACGAATTTTCATTAAATTCTTGAAGTTAACTTGCTGTAGTCAAAAGATTTAGTGAAGAGTCCGTTGTGAGAACGACGCCTGATATGGACATGGATGGACCTAAGGCAAAGTTTACGGAATGTTTTCTTCCGCTAGAAGACACACCCATGGCACAAAACTTTAGTCCACCTAAAGCGACTTTTAGCTCTTGACCATGCCACGTTGATACCCAGGCAAGCACACACTTTATGACATCCGCTCGGGACATCACGTCACGAAGTCTATACTTGCCAGGGTTTCGGAGTGGCATGGGCGAAATGTATAGGTCAATTTGAAGATTTTGGAGGAAACTTTGGTACACACTTGACTAGACTGGACGCTGGTCCACTGAGCTCGAGACTTGAGAAAAAGATGAGAAAATCCTTTACTTTCCATAAGTATTAATGTGTCAAGAAAATTCTTCGAATGGCCCAGACATTCTGTCCACCACAATCTTACAAAGTACTCGGGCTCTAAATTATGTTCAGTTTTGATTCAACTAAATGCTGCAAAGACCTTTAGTTTTTTCTTCATGACTCGCCCGGCGATAATAGGTAACATCTAAGTTCTAGTATAAGATTCGTTCCAGCCATTTGTCTTCCTCGTCCATTTCTTTTCACCCTCAGACTCATACTTGACTTGACTTATTAAACTAGCAAAGAATGTCCCTCAAAACCAACCTTTATTTTATGTACTGAATAGCTCAGATCATTTCAAGCGGCTGCTTTTTCCAATTGTCACGCGGCCTGTTTTATTATCATCATAAAACTCGGCTTACTTTGTACTTGCTCTACCTGTTCCTTATTTATCCCTTTTTTGCTTCCTTCCTCTCTTCATGTCTTCAACTAATGACACAACACTTGGGTCCTCGCAAGATTGCATTCCAAGCTCCCAACTTGTGTCTGAACTCAGAATATGTACATTCCATTGTGCTATGAAAACACACGTTGTTCCGTAAATTATTGAAATCAATTTCTCAGCTAAAAGGATGCTTGCTGTAATAGACATACCGTATGGTCATAAAAAATAATTTGGTGAAACATTGATCTAGCAAACATCCTTTACAATATTTCGAGAATTTCATGCTCGCTACTAAAAGTATAGTATTGGCAAATGAGTAAATCTCCTCTTCTAAAAAGGAAAGGAGATTTAACCGCGGACTTTTGGAAAAGTTTTGGCAACTTTCGCATATGTTGCAATTTAAAAATACTAGACTCAAATCTTCGAAGTGTGCTCGATCTCTGTTTTTGTCACTTTCTCTGAGACTGCAAAATTTTAATTAAAATATTGGCTGAAATTGGTACAGTGTCTCATTAGCATTCTGTTCCCTCTCCGAGGTCCGCGAATTCTAGATTATGGCCTGGAAATCTGATTATGATAACGAATACTGGAATAGGGTGACCGAGAGCATAAGGAGGATTCTACTTGAAGCTTCTGCCCAAGTTTTCACTCTCACTAATGGAATGGAAGAGAAAATTGCTTAACTTTGCCAGTCAGTGAGTCAGTGTTGAGTGCTGACATAAGCCAGGAGCCAGGAGCCAGAAAAGTTGTCAACTAACATACATTTCTTGCTCCATTTGCAGATCACATCTCCAATTTCATCTTCAAGAAATTCTTGGATGAAAATTAATGCTACTATGACTCG
Source organism: Hymenaphorura dentifera (assembly GCA_034699705.1). Taxonomy (NCBI): domain Eukaryota; kingdom Metazoa; phylum Arthropoda; class Collembola; order Poduromorpha; family Onychiuridae; genus Hymenaphorura; species Hymenaphorura dentifera. The sequence goes on along the minus strand of JAQGCM010000502.1, from coordinate 14,927 downwards.
TGTAATATAAATTGGAAGCCTGCTTGAAACAAGGAGTGAAGCTCATACTGACTACTAAATACAAACCAGATGGAAATTCCGTTCCCTCGCATCAACCCAGCAACAGCAAACTCTGCGAATGTGTGAGATAAATTATTGTGTTAAAGCTTGTTTTGGCATCAAAACTGAGCTAAAAGTTGGACAATCTAATTAGATTTGAAGTGAAAGGAGATGCTCAAGATATTAAGAGGATTTGTACTGTTATGTTTTTAGGCTTAGGTTAGGCGCATAAATCGTGTCCACCCACACTTTTCGCCCGTGCACTGTGCACTGTGCAGTGCACGTACACACATTAACGAACAGCAATAACAAGCCTGCCAAAATTATTCGTAGCGTGAAGTGCAATGCAATTACATAATCCATTTGAAATAAAAATGTGTTTTCTTGCCTCATGGAAGACAGAGAGAGACAGACAGAAGGCATTAAACTTTATTATTATGAATTACGTTCCACGGATCGTATCGTATCTTACGTCCCTCCTCTTGTTTACGAACAAGTGCATTAAACCCTTTGCTCGGGCTCCGGCTCCGTTTTTATGCAATTTATTCCCTCAATCAGTCTTCAAATAAACACAAGGTTACGCATCTAACTGAGTTACACATTTGGCCAGCTTCATGTAATATATTGTTGTTAAAGTACAATGTTTACATTGTGTAAACCAAATACTATTATTCGTTTATTCGCCTCAGCTAAATATATTTGTCTAATTTTCACTTAAAAGATTCACACGACAAAATATTATCATTTTTTCGTTCATTTGTTTGACTACAAGTTCCGCGCGATGAGTGTTCGCAGCCTTGAATGCCTTGCCTGAGCTGATTGATATTGACTCGTGAGATTCGACATTGCTGAATTTTAGTGATGAATTATGTGAAGGATGCGTGTGAAGATGAGAAGTACGGTGCTAAGTGGCAGAGCAAACAAATCCCCAAATGCGCACATAACCCATAAAAAATTTCATTTTGCTTATACCGTAAAATAATACAAAATCATCTGTAGTACGCAGAATGTTGGCTACATATATTTTATTTGAGCGTTGCTAATACGTAACTAAAAGTGCGTTTTAAGAATTAAACCTCAGCTACGTTAAATGCAAAGGACAGCGCGTGCTAACATTCTTCCGATCAGTCTTAAATAAACAGTACACGGATTCGCCCTATTTCCTACCAGCACACGTACGTAGCCCTGATGATAATTGGAAGGTAGAGCAATGAAAATGTTCGGTCTAAGTTAACAGAAGGTTGAATTCACTTCTTCAGTGAACTGCGGTCTCCACAGGTAGTCCGGCCAAACTTATATCAAATGAAATAATTTCAGAGAAAATGGTCTGAGGCTTTTATTTGAGTTACTTTTCACCGCAGAAGGGTGACGTTGCAGTGCCAAGATGGACAAAACTCCGTTAATGCGGAATGCGGAGACACATTGGATTGCACAACGATTTTTTGGTTTGCCAAGGCATTCGTAAATTCCATTCCTAGCAGCGAAAAATTTCTTCCCCTCCTACCTCAGTCCATACCGTTAATTTAATTACGAAATGATTCCGTAAGTAATAAAGACTATTCATATTAGATTACTATTCATTAATCCACGCCTGCACACTCCTGTCCTGCCGGCCGAACCTATCCATAATTATAATTTGAAAGGATTTTTTTCTTTCGTCGTGTCGATGGCCAACTTTTTGGACGTGTGAGTCCATATAAGCTACAGAAGACAAATGATATTGCAAATCACGGAATAGGATGCGAAATGAGATACGCGGAGTCAGTTTAGTTGTGGTCGCGGTTGTGATTCAGATCTGTATCATTCATCATGTCTAAAGTCTCCTCACTTTACGGTGAATACATTTTACGTGCGCAACAAGTATATACGTCAGCCCATCATCTCAATCTCAATGCATCTGTATGGATTTTGGACGTAGTTTAGGGTTTATTACAAACATTTACATGTGAAGTTGTGCATTCATGAAGTTTAGGCTTGATCATTTAAGTCGGACGAGAGTATCGCGAATTCCAATCCAATAAGAAATAAATTATCTGCAAAACGACTCCTTACCTTACAGAGGGTCACTCCCGTTTCCAAGCATTCCATAAATGCACTGGGTGTAATGCTCAACTCAGGATACAAGAGGTTAAGCCAATCCGATAGATCCTCCTTCATGGCCCACAGGAACTCATCACTCGTTTTGAAAGGGCGAAACTCTCGGAGAGTCAACAGTTGAGGGCGAATCATGTCCTCCGAAATTGGAATTTTTCGCTCCGGCATCAACATTTTTTGCAAATTTGTATGGGTCTCACGCCGTCCAGAATCCCACCTACATTTTAATATAAATATTTTAATTGCCAACAATTTGACTGAGAGGTTAGCAAAAGAAAGTACCCCCTTCAAATTAAGCTTGGGATTGGGCAGACATGACTCCATGTTATTTTAAATTACTTTTTTAATAAGGCCTAACATTGTTATGGACTAGACCACACGCAGGAGCCAGAAGACAAGAGTCCCAGTTATGGTTTGGCCAAGGGAATTGGATGGTTGTCATAATGAAATGAAGAAAAAGTCCAAAGACGTTTGTGGGATACATAATTTAACTGAAAGTCAGCTAAATAGGGTAGAGGATAACTGCACAAGTCGTGCCCTATCTTAATCTAAAGTGTCCAGTTGCTCTTAGAACAATCAAGTGGGGTTAGCCGAGTTAAAGAGTGAGCGGTTAAGCGCTTTGCCATTGGCTTCTTCATAGCAATCATACAATTTTATGTTAAATTTTGAACCAATTCCTTTTATGAAAAACAAAACGAAGTTAAATTGGATTGTTGCAAAGAGTCAGCGTTGGCACGGCATGCAGCAGAATGCAGAGGCAGAGCTCAGAGATTTTTTCTGGTGTGCTATTAAAATTGGATTGTGAAGATGAGATTGCATAACCGGTTTAGTCAATTCATTTATTAGTTGACTTGGACTTTCGGTTCTGCAATGTAATGACAATCATCAGCTATCAGCAATGCTCGTCCGAACCCAATCCCAGCCTGGTCTAAGAAATCCACTAAAGTTAATGGACCACTAGTAGAAGGCAAACGATGCAAACAACGGGCTTGGGATTTGTTCTTTTTACTCTCATTGTCAACCCTGGAACCTGATCTTTTCAAGGTACAAAAGGAAATGCTACTTACTATTTGGATCACAGAGCAGAAGTCGAGCCACAATATGTTAACTATGAAATCTAACAAAAAACTTAACTAAAACACTAAGTTCTATTTCACCAACAAAGACACACACAGGCACAGGTAGCAAGTAAATTCCTCCAGTCACCACTTCCACTCAAGATCGGCACTAAACGTGACGTTCACAGTTCGGTTCGGACACAAACGTGACTTTCAATTAAACTGTATCGTGTGAATAAAATTTGCAGATTCAAAGAAATGACGAGGCTTTTTCTGTTCGATTTCCAGAATAAGTTCTCGTTCATGATCAATCCACAATTAAAACATTTATCTCTCTACCTCTACTATTGACCACTTTGAACGGAAATTATGTGGAAGTATGGCAGTGTAGAATTTGATGACAGAGGGAGAGAATTTGCAGAATTCGATGAGAAAATGATCAATGAATGTTAACTAAACTAATGACGGTGAAGTACTGCTGGGAAAGAACGTAGTGGAACAATATGCTAGTCTCTCATCGTCACTCACTTGATTTCAATCTAATTATAAGTTGCACAACTTTATTTCGTGTAAATGATTGTACGAGTGCCCACTGCCACTGTCGCAGCAAATAATAAAGATAATAAAGTGGAGAGCAGTGATAATATTTACACTTGAAACTATGCGGCCCGTCAGCCGAAACCCTATCATTTAATCAGGTCTGAATCTCTCGAGTCGATTTGATGAACTGGCTCTTTGGTTGCATAAAACTTTTCAGTGTCATTCTTTCCCTATTTATTATAAAGTGTTATCTTCTTTTTCCTCTGTGCATACACCGCCCGTCGATCCACTATCATCAGGTAGGGAGGGAGGGAAATAAATGATTGGTGGTTTGTTCAGTTTAATACCATTTACTCACTTTAACCTTGGTTTTGGTCGCAGTGTAGTAGTCAGTCTTAGTGCAATACTGCTTTTCCAAAAAGGATGTTGAATGTTGATATGATTGCAGCAGAAGCCTTTTTTCAAAAGGTTTTCCCACCTCACACAATATTTAACTTAACTATCATGTTTATTTGCCCAACAACTCCGATTCGATTTCGAAACCACGTTTTATCTACAAATGACTAGTTGCAGCTTCCACATCTGACACCTTCGCTCGGCCCTCACCTTCGGAGATCAAAATACCCAACTAAAGCGGGCTGCAGTTGGCCAACCCGTATGAAGACGTTATCGAAAGGTGTGAACACTGAACTACAATGAAGTCAGTAATTCAAACTTTTAGACTATTGATTTTGGTATCGAGTCGACATTTGAAAAACCCTAATCGTTTTGTGCGCACTTCTGTTTGACAAGACAATTGGATGATTGTAATCTATTAAACCCAAATCGGTGTATCGCGGGTGCGTTATCTAAATGATCAAGTATCGAATAGTTTAGTTAGTGACGAAAGCCAACTAGACAATAAATGGATGTGGTAGGATCGGACAGAGTTTGACGAAAGTTTTTAATTCGTTAAAATAAATTTAAGACTTTAAAGAGAAACTTTACAACATGAAAGGCACGTCAAAATTTCTCCATCATGAGTGGGTTTGATAAGTTCGATTGATATTTGATGAAGATAGTGAGCAGAATCATTTAAGAATCTTGATACAAGACTTGACCTTTACGACCGAGGTAATGATTAGGCTGGACTTTCAACGATGAACATCCTAGTGGTTAAAATGAAAAATAAGATTTAATAGCCCCATTAAATTAGTAAACTATACTTTGAAGAAGAAGAATAAGTAAACCATATTTTGTAGTCATGAAGTAATCAAAGCTCAATTTTCGTGCCTTGCTCGATCTCTCGCACCAATTTTGCTGTCAAATTAAATGCAAAATTCCAATAATTTACCAAAAAGTGCTCATCTAACTCTATCCTTAGGCCATGACCTTCCGTATCTTTTACAAAGTAAACCCCAACCATTGACGCGAGCTGCATTATCAGCTTCTAGTGATTTATCACCAAAGAACTCTTCACATCTACGGCAGCCCGCTTTCTTTCTGAGGACCAAGTTATCCAAATAGTTTGAAACCCAAACGAAACGAGATTCAAAATTATTCTTGACATTCTCTCTCTCTCCCTCTTGAACACAAACCATGAAAATAAAATGGATGAATTCGCAGATAGGAGAGGCGCTTTAGCTTTGTTTTGTGAGATCGTTCAGTCGGAAAGCCGCTAAAAGTCCATGTCGCAAGTCCTTGTCACCTTATAGATTCAAAAAATGAGGCGAATAAAAGGGTGAGAGATGAGAAGCGGATAGTTTGTCAGGTTCTTTTGCAAACGGGCAATGAGTCAGACGTCCCGCTTAGCTTAGACAACAATGGAAGAACGGTGACAGGTTTCAAGCACTCATTCCACGCTAGTCGGACTCGTGTAAACACATTTAAGACACTTACACATCTTTGACTAGGGTTCTGGCATACGTTTTAGGAATTGCAAAATTGTATGGTAGGCCAGTCCAAACGCATTGTTGAACGAAATGGAATGGATAGCATCATGAGTCGAGTCGAGTCTTCTACAGAGCAGCCGACATCACGACAGGAGGACAGAGGACAAATCTTTGGTGATGATGCTGTTTTAGCTGCACCGTATCTTTTTCATTCCTCCCCATCATCCATGCTCATACATGTGGATGAAGTATTTTATTAGATGTACGTCGTCGCTCCGTGTATTTATTGTTACGCACAATAACAACAACAATGGAATTGAGTGACTGCAGCATTATTGTTGATGGGACACGAACGACTAATGTTACTTTACTTACATGCTGGCTGTTGGTTGGTGGACTCTAGACTATACTACACTTGGCCGGTAAGTAATGAAAGGAAATCTAATTCATTCTTGCGTTGTGCTGAATTCAAATGCAGGCATGCATGCATGCTCCTGTCTCTTCTCTGTGTCCATTGTTGAGCCAGCCATGAACGAATCAACGCAAAGGTTTATTTACAAAAGCTGACTTGAGATCTTAACTAACTGACCGATGGTTGTGCTTGTGAAAACGATGTTTAAAAAAGTATCAGCAATAAGCATTCAGAGTAGGTAAGGTAGCGGTGGATTATTGAGAGAAATCAAGCATGATTTAGGCTCACGAATGACGGCGATTGTCTCTATATGTAGGATAATGCGAATTAACCTTTGGCCCCTCTGACGGAGTGACACATTATTGCTTTGTGTGTTTCTGATCCTTTAATCACCTCTGCATTCATTCGAATCTATAATCCTAATAAAATCTACTTGTCTGACTGTAGGGGAGCACAACAATTGCATTGCAATAACTAACAAACATAAGCGCCACTTAGTCGTTTCACTCCGACTGCATTGTATTTTCATTCTAAGGCTAAGAAGAGAAAGGATTATTGTTTTGTTTGTTGTGTCCAACAATCAGGAGTCGACCAGTAAGTACGTATGCATTATGCTAAAGCAGAATGCCCACGAATTACATGCAAATAATCAAACGAGATACTCTCCAAGTATAAACTTAATAGTTATTTAGAAAATGTGCATCTATTTCCGGACATTCCTCAACCTCATTTTTGCATGCAGCCCATAATCCAAAGATTTTCAAAATGTTTGACAGTGCATTTCGTGAAAGTGATAATTAATATTCATAATTTCAAATAAGGTATTTACTCTGGAGTATGGTAGCCCAGAATATTTTATCTTTAAATGAGTTTGGGAATTCTGAAAGGCATGCAAATCAAATGTATATAATTTCCCAAGGTACGTGGAAACTACTCTCGAACGCAATACGCTTTCACTGCACTACTGAAATGTGAAATAGTCAGATTGATTTGAAGATTAGAGGTAATAAGTTGAATTGGAAGATATCCATGGGCAAAGGTCCATTGAGGATGAGAGAGATGTTGGTTGTGAGAAAACGTGTAATGGAATGAATTACTTTCTTTATTGCTAATAAGGAGGATAAAATAGTGATTGATTGGAATTGCGTGGATATCAATGGCTGCCAATAAATTGCCACAATCAGATTCCGTGGATAATGGAAGGAGAGAGGATACATTCGAGTGGAGTGCAGCAGTTAGTCGGGTTCCCTGGTGTGAGGTTAAGGTTTAACATGGAGTTTGGTCCCCTGTTGCACTCTCAACAAGTTTCAGCTTGTCAGCCAGCGCATCGCCTTCGCGCACCGGAAACCATCGCGCAGCCAATTCAAAAACACAACCGGCAACAATTTAATTCCCAACTTGGATTTGATTAAATCAGTGACTGAATAATTGTGACTGTGACGCAATGGACGACAACAAGGACCCTGACCCATCCAGGAAAATGGACAAAAGTGACTCATCGATGGAGTCAGAATCGGACGAAGATTTTGAAGGTAAGAAAATAAATTAAATCATTTCCCTAATTAATTCATGTGTATTTAAATCAAAAACAACCTTGTCCTGCTTTACTAACGGGTCACAATTTTTAATAACAAATAGTTCCGTCAAACAACAAAGAAAGGAATACCAAAACCTTTCAGATGCCCAAAATGTCCGGTGCATCACAAAGGCTTCATCAACAAGGACTCCCTGGACGGACATTTAAGACAGGTAACAAAGGAAAAAATCATGACTTCAACAATTAGGCACTGAAAACGCTCAACGAAAAAACATTTGTTCCGATGGTCATGACGAGGGAGCAGTTTCATTTTCTACGATTCACAACCGCCCATTTGTTCAGTACGGACATAAAATTAAGTGTTATTGAAACTTTGCCAAAGCCTCAACGTGTTCTTCCGGTGGGACTCGATAAGTCCGAATTTTGTATTTGTGAAACCGACTAACCGACTGATTATAGACTTGGATATTTCAACGGAAGTAGAAGATTTTTAAGCGTATATGTTAAAGCTGACTGCATAATTATTGTCACTAGGTCTGACACAAATTTGTAATAGTACACGAGACATATAGTGTTAGAATTGTAATATTAAATGAAACTTTTTGTACAAACAAAAAGTCACTTACCCAGGGAATACGGCAGACTCGTCAAACAATTTCCTTGCAGGTTGAGAACACGCAGATTCATGTGCTGAGCATGAAGATCTGGAATATGTGTGATACGATTGTTTCGCAAATCTAGCCAGGAAAGCATTGGCATGTTCTCAAAGAAGTATTCCGGTAACTCTACTAGTTTATTATCATTCAAGTAGGCAACCTGAAAATTTAAATTCACGGGTTAATGAATCCGAAAAACCGCGCATGAATTTAGATGAACTAAATTCTTGTATTTGTTATATATTGAACGATTTAGTATCATTAGTTTTGCAACATATTTAAGCATATTGTGAAAAAAAGTATCATTTGAGGAAGACATACTGAGATTGGCAACTCGAACTTGTAAATGGACTCTGGAACTTCACTTAGCTTCATGTCTGGAATACTGAGAATTCCATTATCCGCATTTCTTTTCCAAGCTGCATGATTCCAACGACTTGCATTGGTCCGAATGAATCCTCTGCACACTTTCATCTTTTTGTCCTCTTTCCCAGATTTCCAATAAACCTCTAGCTGTGAAAGATGGCCATCTATTCCCAAATTGGCAACCAAGAATATTAACCGCTGATGACTTCAAAAGTAAATTCTAAGAAATGCGACCATGACAGCTGCTCTGTTCCAAGACTAAACAGGATTTAGTCCGTTTTGTCACTTCCTAGCATGGTCACAAAACGTCTTTGTAAATTCGAGTCACACTGCAGTGATGTCGTCAAAGACTCAAAGTGAAAGTCAATACTGACTTTCACTTAAACTCAGGGTCAAGTAATAATTTCTAGCTTAAATTTGAGAAGGCGGTCAGCGTCAAAACAAATGCTTTAATTAAGTATTCAATATTTATGACTCTGTTTGTTTACCATCATTCATCGCTTGACAATAAAATAAGGGCACGAATTAAAGCTTAATTTTTGATGAATTTGCTTTGGAAATAAAAGGTTAAGAAAAATCATTAGTTTCTCTCCAGTTGGCCGTTGGCATAAAGTTGTCGCGAGTTCAACTTTGTTATTCTTATGCGTCGTAGTTTTACAAGTTTTTAAAAATGATTGTGGGGTTGAAGTCTGGCTTATGAAGTGAATTGATTCATTCTTCCGCACTGCTGGCTAGTTTGATGAATTTCCTTTGGTCTTTGTCAACTGAGTAAGTCGAATTGTCGCTTGGTGCTCGAGCTCGCCAACCCATCCACGTTGGGTGAAAGCTTGAAAGTGTACTTTGTGATATCATTAAGCGCGCTCTGCTTTTTATTTGATTTGGTCGAGTACACTTAAATTGAAACTCTTTGAATTGAACAGCATCATTTGTCACCTTAATTTATCTCCAGCGCCACGTCATAGCAAATCCAATATCCAACTTTCTTATCATTATTTTGAGAAAACAATAGACCGCGTTTAGACTCTCTAATTAATTTACCAACCTACTCCAAAATATAATAACCTAAAGCTCATAAAGCATGTACATAATGTGCATATTGATAAGTTCCTTCAAATTATACTTGAAATAAAAAAATAACAGCACGTAAAAACTTAGTATAAAAATGAAAACGTGTAATCTGCAATTCTTACCACTGAAGTGGGATTGGAGAGCCAGACCCTTTTGCTTACGCTTCTGACGAGTGCACAATGGAATTCCTAGAAAATGAATTTGAATTAATTATGGGGGAAAACAAGTATACAATAAATTAATTCGAACCTAGATCTGTAAATTGCTTTATATTATGGTCTGCACTTTCCCATTGGCCAATTCCAAACACAGCCCAAGCAAAAGGAATCGTAAATATTAAAATGACGTGAGTAGTCTGGTTTGTAATTTATTTCTTACAATCTTCTAGACATGCTTCAATCATGTTTTCATGTTACATGAAGAAGCTAAAAATATTACGCCACCCCATTATTTTGATGCTGATGTGCATAGCTGGGCCAGGAATAAAATTAATTTTTAACGACAAGTAAATATTTCACTTCTTGAGACCGCCTTGTGTTCTGTCAGACTCGTGCCTAGCAAGACTTTTTTTTCCGTCTATGTATGCATGAGAGCATCAGACCTTGCACGCCTTACTAGAATATTCGATGAATCGACTATCCTCGAGTGAGTGTGAGTGAATTGAAATCTTGACAGATATGAATGATCGATTGGAACTTTATATCAATAGCAAAAAATCGGATCCGAGATCTCGTAGAATGAAAGAGTCACAAAAGTTTATAAATTTTCGTAGGAGAAAGTAACTATTAAACATTCCACGCACTCCCTTTGACACTCGTGTGATCTGCGGGGTCAATTCTCGTTGATCTTTGAGACATAAAATTGACTCTAATTTCTAGACTGCTCGTGCGAATAAACGAATGCTAACAAGTAATGTGGGGAAAAAGTTTTAAACTTGATTTGACGGAAGTGAATATATTTCCATTTTTCTTACAAAGTTGAGTATTATAACTTTGTGAAATTTTTATTGAAGGAAATCTTCCGAGTGCAAATTGGCAAGAGTAAATTTTAGCCGGAATTTTTTTTTCTTTATTTTCATAGATTTCTTCTTGATGTAACGTCGTCATCGTCACTACACTATAGCACTGTACAATTGCCTCTCATGCATCATAATTTAGTATCAAAGTTTGTATCCATCAACTTAACTTATTCATACTTGACTTCATTACATTTGGATGGAAAGCACTAAAAGAAAGTAAAAGACGGTACCGTTTTTCTTCTTTGTCTTCATCACCTCCGTATCATGTTTTGTCTTTTTCTTTGAATTCCGTTCCATTCTTTCTGAGACTTTTCACTCGCCACCCACTCGCTCGCTTGCCAACTTGAAAGAAATGCCTTTTGTACAAAATTTTATAATTCACGTTTGCTTTGACTGTTTTTCTTTATTACTAGTTTGTTCTAGTCAGTCTTTTGCTTCCTGACTTTGAAGATTGTCTGAAAGCTTGTTTGAAGAGGCAGGAAGAGCCGAAGTGAGGTTGTTGGATTTCCCATGGAAACGCATTCCAAAGGAGTCTTGTCTGAATAAATCGAATATTCTTACATCGATCACACTACACTACATAAGTACTACGAAAATAGACCTAACTTGAGGCAGGCATATGTAACGCTAGGAATCGAATCATTGTTAACTGACACGGCTGACACCAAATCAAAGAAACAAAACACCCCTGGGTTGGTTTCCCTTTTCTCTTTTATTTCAACGAATCATGATTATTAAATTTCGAATATGGCTCATCTGTAGTACTAAATATTTGGGTCTATGTTTTTGAATACACAGAATTGCAACATTTGCATCTTGCTGATTTAGCGATTCAGCTGAAGTCGAAAGTGGCGAGCCGAGAAGAGTAAACGAATTTAAAAAAATTGAGAATGGAGAAAATTAGAAAGTAAGGGTAAATTAGGTAAGGAAGGGAAGCACGTCAAGTCCGAGGCCCCATTTGCAGACTTTTCTAAGAAACCGTAGCACTCTCCGCTCATTTCATAGACAGTCTTGCCCAACAACCAACCTACAGATTTTACTTTGCAGCCGCTCGCTCTCCTCTCTCGAAACTCACCAACACGAACTAAACCGAAATCTAACCCTTCGAGTTCGATCCAATTGTCAATAACTGTTGCAAGTATTAAAAAATAGTCCAATCAACCAAAATTTCAAACCTTTTTTAACCTAAGTTTCAAATGTGAATCGTATATTTAATAGAGCTGCACAAGTTGCACTCACCTGCCTGCCTTCCTGTCAAATATGAGCGGCTGGTCATCATGAATTTTATATTACGCAAGTACTTCCGATCTGTTTGGTTTGGTCTGGATCTATTTAGCAAAGTCATTAAATTCTTTACACAGACAACTAACTTTGGCAAGGAATTGACAGAATTTGGTTTGATTTGATTTGTCATTGTTCATGGCTGCAGTGGCACGTGGGAGATGGAGGTGACTGAAAAAAGTATGCAGTAGTTTATAGAAGAGGTATTCATATGATTCTACCCATGAAATAAAATACATTAACAAAAGAGACTGTACGTTAATTAGAAATATCTTCTCGTATTGATTCAATAAAGTGTTCATGAGGACAAATCAATTCAATTCAATGGTAATCTAGATAGAGCTTTTTGGATTTTGTAAATCCTTGCGAATGACAAATACATTGCGAAGCTGCGACTATGTATAATTCTTCTAATTGAAATTGAGAGTGGCACTGGCTGCTCGTGATATCGGGCGTTCATCCAATTAGTGGAAATAAGTATTGTCGTTACAAGCTTTGCATAACTCATGAGGCATTCTTGTAATGAAACTGCTAAAGCCATGCTAAATTTGACTGGAAGATTTTGCAATAATGCAGGTTGCAATGCAATATTACGAGTAATTGCGATTGTCTTTACAGTTGTGACAAAATATTATACCGAAACAGATTGCTCCAATTGACTGGCAACGATGGTTTAAACAATTAATTTGTGACCACTTATTTAACGGTCAGATTGCAAAGACTCGTCGGTTTTTGATTCGCAATGAGAGCTGAGCGCAAAATCACACCACACACAAATCACAAATAAAATCAAAAATCACAGCACACAAAATCACACCGCAATGCACCTCAAACGCAATCGAGATTTCATGCTATTTTTTTATACCTGTTACACCCGACCCGACTCAGCCCCAGATTGCAGTTCACGTTTGGACAATGTAATATACCTTAGTGTCGTAGTGTCATAACGCCTAGTTCACTCAGAATACACGTCGGAATGAAGAAAACTTTCAGCTTGTGCTCATCATAAGTGACTTACATGTAAAATAGTCAGTTAATTTTGGATCACCCTGAGAATTCCGTAGCACCGACAACCATGACTACACACAAAGGCACAACGTGTAGTTCCAGCCCTGGAACTTCCAGTTGAGTCGGCATATTCTGAAATTGAAGCGAAGTTTGAAACGGGCGAAGAGAAGGAAATCAGTAGAATAATCAAGACGAGAATCAAGGTATTATTGTCATGTACAAACCCTGGAAAGTATTACGAAGTCCTGGTTTGTCTGAAGATTCGAATCATACGCCCTGCTAATTTTGCTCTCATCGCTGGAGAATATTTTGTGAATGCTAGGCTGACCTTGTAAGAGTTTTCCATGGGTTGGTCTAAGCTTGCTTAAGAAGAAGCTTAGCTGATTGTAGATTAAAAGAAGCCAGAGCCGGAGAGTTGAGAGAAATTAGGAAAAAGGACTGGAGAAAGTTGTGTTAGAAGAGAGCGAAGACGTTGGACGTTGTTTCGATGAACACGTAAGAAGATTATAAGCATTGAAGATTGAGCATCTTGTGGTTCACTTCAACCTTTCACGACTTTCGGCAATCCATGCTTGGATGAATTAGCTCAACTCAACAAAGTATATCATCGTCCTTCCTCCAGAGAGATTACATGAACTGAAAGGATCTCTCGTCCTTCCAACAAACCCTCCTTAAACGAATCAATGTTTTTCAGAACAGCTTAAAAAGTCATCAGAATTTCTCCCCCTTCCCCCCAACTCTTCCTAATAATTCTTCCATTTGCAAATAGATGGATTTTCTTACCTTCAATCTTTTCTTAAATATGCGCATTAGTCACAGAATTTTTGCTCCAGAGTTTCAATCGCTTACATTGTTTATCTATCCCATTCTAGAACGACAATAGCTTGAAAAAAAGCTTCTGTGAAACAATATTCTTTTTACGTGGTCTAAATTTTTAGGGCTGAAGTTGAGTTCAGCATTGAGTAAGATGTATGATGCGAAGCAGAAAACTTAGTTTTTATCCATAAATTTTGTGAAAATGAGTGCTTGAAATATTCCAAACAGCGATTCAAAGGTAGACAGATAGACTACAAATCCCACCAGATTCTCAACCTGATTGCTAGATGCGGAGATCCAATTCAATCCCAGAGGTGAAAATGCATATATACTGCAATAGGCGGATGAGGTTTGTTGCCAAATTAAAAACTCATTTAAATGCAGCTGAGGAAAATACTAGAATATTATTTATTTGAATTGTGACCGTGAGTCTTTAAATCTCATTCCCTCTTGACTACTTAATTAGCAGGGTAAACTATAAATGTAATAATGTACTTACTCTGCGTGACACAATTCGTGGGGTCAAAGAACGTAAAACAGAATATTTGGATGGGAGAGTTGAGTTGACTTTCACCAAGTCGTCATTAATAATGCACTACCATTAGTAATGCAAGAGATGTTTACCTTAGGCGACTGTCTCTTTGTTTGTTCAACTCTTCCTCGAGTATATGCGCCATGATATTTGTGCGATTTGATTTGGTTTGCTCTTGAATGACAGAGATAAACTGGAAAACTTGGAATTTGGGAATACCTGGCAAAATATTTATCCCAGAGATAAAATGAGTCTGCTAATACTATTTATTCTTGCAATGGCTGCCACTGATCACACGTTCTGCACTGCACAGTATTTTTGTACAAGCATTTCTTAAGTTGACTCATCTAGAACTACTTATACTATTGTGGATTTCCGTAGGGACATTCTGGGAGGAAAATAAAATATACTCCTGCACAAAAAGTACACAATCATTATTCAGCTAGTATCTGACGAGTAGTACTACGGGTTTAACCCTAGACTTGTGCTCGGTTGAATTATTCTTCACGAGGGCAAAATTATCGGGCTAATCAAGAAGTGCTTTAACAAAGTAGTTTGTCATCCTCCACTAGGGTCACTTTCCTTAGCCGAGCCAAAATGCTTAACAAACCAGTTTTTTTCTTTACATGGT
>JAQGCM010000501.1:0-24534 GCA_034699705.1 Hymenaphorura dentifera | reverse complement strand
AAAGAAATCAAAGCAATTATAATCAATCACAATCAAGAAGATTGCACTAAATCGCTGCGCAGCATTGCATTTGCATTAATTTATTTTGGTGACAAAATGAACACTATTTTTGACAAAGCACAACATTGTGCTTTACTTCAATTTAAACTTACTCAATTGCTCAGAAAAAGTTATTTGTCCGGCCACCTTACATGTACACCCCAAAATTCTCAAAATGAATTTCTTTAAAACTTTGATGCTAAATTCCGATATTCATTATTATTAAAAACCATGCAATCAATCAACAAAATGTCAACAGTCAAACACATTTGATTAGCATAAAGCCGGGCAGAGTACCGAAACACTTGTCAAGATTCTTAACTAAATGCAAAAAAAAATCTTACCCAAAATTGAGACCCACAGAACTCGTCCATTTTCGTGACTGCCAATTCTCACTATTTTTATTTTACAGAATCGCCTTGTAAATTGTTGCAAACAATACAGCAAAACTAATCTTGCAAATTGCACTCTAGTTTCTGCATGGCTGCATTGTTTCAAACACACTCCGGTTGAGGTTGGGGTTTTCTACACACTTCTTCACAGATTAATCTAAAATATTATTTTACTACTTTAGTTGCAAAAAGAATCCACAATAATAATAAAAATTGAAGATCAACAACGAATATTTTCAAGAGCAAGCGATTTAATATGACTCAACTGCTCAACGTACGTGCACAAACTATGTTGCTAAAACCAACAACCCACAGGTAGGCGTGAAAAAGCACTCAAATAATTTTTTACTCTGCGCACCTCTGGCTCAGCCTAAACACATGAATTCTCAGTAGTCCAGTGCAGTGCAAGGCAAACCTTGCAAAAAATATCAATGTATGTATTCATTCAGGAATTGGAACTGGACATCCAATCTCTCTTGTGTATGCTTGGTAGGGTTCAGAAGCCCAAAGACTTTCGCGATAACGAAAAACGATTAGCGATTCGCGATAACAAAGAATAGAAGCAATTATATAAGTGCACCTGTCTATATGTATGCATTGAAAACACTACTTCTGCAAATGCCAAATATAAACTCATTGGGCTTAACCTCAAGTAAAAACGCAATTGTAGGCAA
The DNA here is from genome assembly GCA_034699705.1 of Hymenaphorura dentifera. Taxonomy (NCBI): domain Eukaryota; kingdom Metazoa; phylum Arthropoda; class Collembola; order Poduromorpha; family Onychiuridae; genus Hymenaphorura; species Hymenaphorura dentifera. Next base: position 23,429 of record JAQGCM010000501.1, on the reverse strand, counting down.
ATTGAATATTGAGAAAGTTTGCAAAAAATATCCAACATGATCATTTTCAAAAATGAATGACACTTTTTTTTTGGAAAAAAACTCATGAAATTTAATATATGCATTTTGAAAAAGTTTGCAGGCAGCTACTCGTCAGGTTGTGAAGGGAACTCTGAGTTTTTCGAAAGCAAACATTGCAAATTAATAAATGCATAATTAAAAAAAATCGAAACCACAGCTTTGATAGAAACACTTGTTAGAATTTGTAAAAACAAATCTGGGGATATTTGGCCTTTCAAAAACGATTGAAAATATAGTTGGTCAATCCTGAATCGCGATACTACTGAAAAGTTAACAATGGATGGATCACGTTCCCCCGAGAAGAAATTGTCAATGGGTTCCAAAGAAATAAAGAATGGTCGCAGGCGAACCAAAGATTCGTTGGGGCCGCGCTCGGGCTCAATTCCTGGAAATAATTCTGGGAGTATGCCCATTAACAAGTCCAATAAATCGGTGCAATCTTTTGAGGAAGTTGAAGTTGCATCGATTGAGATTGAATTCGAGGGTGAAGAATATGAAGAATCGCCTTTGGAGACAATCGAAGAAGAAGAGGAAGAGATGATCGGTAAACATTGCTGAAGTTGGAATAGCTGATTCACATTTTACTTAGAATTATTTTATCAAACATTATATTGTATATATTGCAAATTGTTTTTGGATTAATGCAGAGGAAGAAGAACCCCCGGTCACGCCTATCAAAAGGTCAACTTTGGAGGAAAAGCTATGCCAAATTGGAACCTTCACAAAAGCCGAGCTGGATGATCTTTCGCCGATTTTTCAACTGCGCCGATATTATTCGGAAGTGTCTTTGCCGAAAACACTCGCCGAACGAATTCCTGAGGCGAAGCCAGGACCACTTTTGAAAGAAAGATGTTTGAGCATGGAGGATTTAATTTTATCTTCTGAAGGCTATGAAGATTTGGTCACGGGTTCGTTGGATCATATCGATCATCGACAATATGAAATATCAGCAAAGAAAATGGCAGAATGGCGTGGACTCCATGAGTTGGAGAAGAACAGATTTTCATTTTTTGATGAACTCTTTGCAATGGGATGTGTTGTTGATAGGTTCGTAAAGAAAGTTTTTGAACAGAATCCCATCTGAACTTAAAATTTCGATGCAAATTTACAATTTCTGCAGGCTTGAAGTTCCGAGCAAAGTTGACAATTTAGACTTTATGGTGGAAGCCGATCCCTCAGCTCTGAGAGCTAAAGTAGATTATGGGCGTATCGTTCTAAAAACCAAAAATATGTACCTGGGCAATTTTATGAACTGGTATTTCGAAGGACCTGGAAGGTACAGGTGGACGAATGGAACGACTTACCAAGTAAACATATCAACAATGTCTATCTCCGAATAAAGTTTCAAATTGTTGCAAAATGTTTAAAAAAAATTATTTTAGGGCGACTTTTCAAACGGAGTAATGCATGGTGAAGGCATTTTACTCTGGACAGACGGAAGTACTTACGAAGGTCAATTTAAAAATGGTATTCGGGCCGGTTGGGGAGTATATTCCACAGCCGATGGGTACACTTATGCCGGAGATTGGTTTCATGGATTACCGCACGGTAAGGGTAAAATGTGGTATGATCCGGAGAACGACAATGGAGATTTTTATGATGGCGAATGGGCGAATGGTAAACCAAACGGGATCGGCACTCGACAATATCGGGCTGGAGACAGATATGTTGGAAGTTGGGAAGCAGGGAATCGAAGTGGGTTCGGAACCATGACTTGGCTTACTGAACGGCAGGTACTGATAATTAAAAATTGGCAGAGGTATTTTTGCAAATCTTGACCCAGAAGTAAAAGTATGTAATGGTCAAAGGTATACAAAGGAGAATGGAAACAAGGCGTTCCCCACGGTAGCGGCCGACACACTTGGTATTTAGCAAGAACAAATACCAGCAATTTTCCAACCAGACATGTCTACGAGGTTTGTCTAGCTAACTGTTTTTTTTAAAATTAATCAGTTATTTAAACAGCTCTACTATCTCGTTAAAGGGAGAATGGGAAAATGGATTACGTCATGGTATCGGTAGAATGGTGTACCCCTGTGGATCAATTTACGAAGGTCGTTACCAGGACGGTCAAAGGCACGGCAGGGGTATTTTCATAAATCCGGCTGGAGAAATGCTAGTCGGTCTTTTCAGAGTTGGTTCCATTATGGGCGGATTGGGCGTGCCGCTTCACACGCCATCTTATCAGTGCGATTTTGGAAGTTTAGTAAGTAATCTCAACGCCAAATTCGGAATAAATTCTACTGAAGAAATTGCGCCGACTGAGGAGACTCGTTTGTCCGAGATGACTTCCAGGTTCAAAATTGTTCAATCGGAATCCGTTACTTTGATTTTTTTACGTAATCGGTGGCTGAGTTTCGTTTTCCCTTAGATTTCTAAGCCAAATCAGAAAGCTTTACAAAAGAGCTGGCGTTTTGGGAAATTGTTGGGGAAATCCAGGGCTGTATCCACATTGGATGGACAAATCACAATCAAAGCCGAGGGGCAAAGGTATCGGACACAACAAAGAATCAGACCAAACTCAGCGAACATTATTTGGCATGCAAGTTGAGGGCACTTTGCACAAGAAAAAGTCACCTGATAATATTAATCCTGTCACTCGTTTTGGTCTTTGGCTATTGCTAAGAGATTGCCCAGGAATCCTAAAGGATATGACGACAGCTGAGTTTGACAGAATTTTTAGTATGTCCAAAAATTGGAATGTTTTAAATCGAACCTGCCGATAACGAGGACTAAATTTAACTAAAATTATGCAGACTCATTTCCGTCAATATCATTCCAAACATCTCACAATCCTTTCGAACCTGTCTATCTTTGGCAGGTAATTAATGTTAATATTTTGGATAAGCGGATAAGGTGTAAAATTTGTGAAATATAGTCCTTATCATGTATTTCTAAAACCCAACAGTTTCTACAATGTTTGGTTGTTATCGCTGCTGTAATTTACATCGACGTTCCTCGGAAAAAGCATTTGCTTCGACCACGTCCACATAAAAAGAAGAAATCTTTGGCAAACAATATTTTAGAACAGATTCCCACTGGAGATCAACAACCAGAAGAAAATGAGGATGAAATGGAAGAAAACATGGAACCAATTGAGCCTTCAGAACCCCAGAATTTATCAATACCGGCAATAGCGGACCCTGCTCCTTTAGAGGAAATTGAAGCAGATGAAGACGAAGAAGGTAGACGATATTTTCCGATATTATTTTCCATTTTTACTATCGTTAGCTCATTCCAGAAGATGAAGAAGAAATTGGGACTGGAAATGTCGTCGAGGCTAAGGAATCAGAAATAGAAAAGCGAAACGATTCTGACAGTTCTGAAGGTGACGAGGTTTACAGCGCTTGGCAACTTTCCGACCCTGACTACACTGCGCCTGGAATTAGCCAAGCATTTGAAAACCTGTTGCTGGAAAAATTGATTCATTGTCTTCATGCAAAGCCAGGTATGGATTGGTGGCGAATAACAAAAATTCTTTGCTAGAGTTTGATTGACTTTGAGTTTGATATAAGAATTTAATCGATTGTTTAGGTCTAAATCTGCCTCCTACACCAATACCGCTACCTTCATTAGCAGATCTATACCAGAGTTTCACTTCCACAACTGGAGGTCAGAATCTCGTTTCAGGCATCGAATTCATTCGCAGTGTTCTTCCGCACGAATTATATCCTAAGAAAGAAGATGCAATATTTTGGACAAGAAGCAAAGAAATTTTGAGTCCCCTCATCGACATGGAATACATTACAGAATTTTACAAAATTCCGAGCAGAGAAGCCGAGGAGGGTGAACTTTTGGGTCCAGATTTTCTTGGTGAAAAAATTAGCAACACTTCCATTTTCACAGAAAAATTGAAAGAGGAAGCTTCCTTGGTAATGGATGGCCGTATTCGTGCGTCGATTACAATTTATGGGTCTGGAAATACAGTTTTTGGAATCAACCCTACAGAAGCCGAAGCAAAAGCGCCGAGCCCAAAAAGCCCAGCCAGCCCCGAAATTCTTCCTAATAATTCGGATGAACCAGCAGGTTGGTTTAGATATTAATGACGAGTTGTTCGTAATCTCGAAAATTGTTGGTATGAGCTTATATCATAGTTGAACAAAAGTCCAGCCCTCGCCCTCGCCCTCATGAGGGGTGTCAGTCAAAACCCACCCCTCGCTCTCACCCCTCGCGAGGGGTGCCGGTCGCCCCTCACCCCTCGTGAGGGCTATCTCTTAATACAGTGGAACGAAAGTCCACCCCTCCCCTCGCCCTCGTCCTCAGTAAAATACCTTACCCCTCGCCCTCACCCCTCGCGAGGGGTCCCTCACCCCTCGCGAGGGCGTTCGACTATGGCTTATATTGTATAATTTCAGAACTAGAAAAAGCAGCTGATGCTGAGGAAACTGAGCCTCCAGACATAGACCTTATGGAATCTACGCTCTTCGCTGACAGAGATTTAGTTCCAGAGCCTTTTCTATGGACCCAAGAATCCAAATGTGCTTCTATTCCGTAAGCGCTTTAAAAAGAATTTTGGACTTCTTTGGAAATATAATCAGCCAAATATTTTCTGGACTGATTTTTAGGAGAAAGGAAATCTCGTTTGCAAACATAAAAACTCGGGATGTCCTTAACGTTCTTCGGTGTTTGTACCCTCGGGTCAGAGGCAAACCACTTGAAACCGACCTTCAATTTGATGTATGGCAATTAGCATTTCTCTGTTAAAAATATTATGATAAATGACTGCCATAATTTTGTAGATGACATTTTGCGATTGGGTTTTTGCGACTTCTATGGTCGCCAAAGTGAGCTCTGATCGTGAGGTTAACCACGCAATGACAAAGGAGTCGATAATTGAACACAAACACCTCACCAACCGACTAAATTCAGCAAAAGTTGGTGGCAAGCCTAAGGCAAGACTTCTGGATGAAGAGAAAAAAATTAGACGAAGTAAACGATGCCAGAGGAAACGCATCTATATCGATGAGTCACAAAAACCGAACTCTCCAAAGAAAACGGTAGCAGTCGTTGCTAAACAAAACCAGGAAGCTTTAGTTACAAACAATCCCAAATTGTAATTTTGCAATGTTTCGCAAAATTTTGTGTCGTGCTGCCGATGAGTAACTAATACTGTCTGAAATGACGAGATGAGATGACTTCAAAAAATATTGAATGCACAGAGAGAAAAATGAAATAAAATATTCGCACGATTTGACAAGTCGAATTTCATGATTTTGATTGGATACTCCGTCCTTGCGCCTTTAATTACAGATTTTAGGACCAATTTCGAAAACGTTGCTAGGGCATCAATATGTTCCTAATTCCTATCAATATTTACATTACTAGAAAAAGTACACCAAGAGCTGAATATTTCAACAAAATTTGCTGATCGAAGACGCTGTGATCTTTGAAAAAGTGTAACTTGTAAAGTTTTAGAAGTTATTTCTGCCTCTCTGTGTGGTCGTTTGATCTACTTACGAAGATGAGTTCTACGGAAATATCGGTTGCCGAGCCAGAGGAGAAGACAGTTTTGCCTAACGGCTTGCCTTATTTGGTAAATTGGCTATTAAATTTTATCGATAGATTTTTTTAACTACAAATCCCTTAATTTTTCGGCATTTGTGCTGCATTTCAGGTTTTGAAGAAATTGACAACATTCTTCGACTTGGAGGAACTGAAAACTGTGCGCTTAGTCTGTAATCAATGGAGAATGATAGCTGAGCAGAAAGTCAAATTTATTGCCAATTTAACCTACATCAATGTTGCTACTTTCCTCGCCTCCGGACAAGTATTTCAAGAAGTTTTGGTCGAAAATTTGACCAATAGTGGTCCAATCATGGGAATGCCGGTTCCTTTGTCAACTGACACTTATCCTCACGTTCGTTGCCTAGCTATAATTGGATCCTCGAATTCAGAAATTGCTGTGATGAGTTTGCTAAAATTTTTGGCCCAACAAATTAAACATTTAAAGTTTCAAATGTCTCTTGAAAATATGCTTCCCTGCATCACTAGCGGTATTGCCAGTTTATCAACTAGTTTTGCTCTGTTGGACGAACTATCATTGGAAATGCGCTTTGATGAGGTAAGCATTACAATTACAATTCATGTCAATTTTTTTTTACAAAATTTTGCAATAATTATCATTGAATTATTGACTTTGTTAGGACAAAAATTTGGAAGTGGTTGGAGAATTTTTGCAAAAGGCTAATTTCCAGCACTTAGAAAAAGTATCTTTAAAATGTTGCTGCCCTTATGGAAACAAGGATTTGTTGCTAATTCGAATTTGCATGAAATTTTACGAATTTCTTGTCCGACACAATGAGACTTTGACTGGTCTTCATTGTGATTTTGAGTCCAATCTGGCATTGTCCAAGTATCCGAATCCTTTCCAAGAAATGGCGTCCAGGAATGAATTATCAAAACTGACTAATTTGCTAAACTTCTGCTTTCGCACTAAGCGTCTGGAGATGAATGATTTTGGTAATTTCAATTGAGCTGTATTGCATTCGTTAGTTCCTGCGTGTTATTGTGTTTAAATGAATATTTTTTTCATGATAACTATTTATGTTTAGTTCGGGCACTCGTAAACGGAACAACAAAATTGAAACTCCTTGCATTTGCTCAACAATTGAATCCCTTGGAACCAGATCTGACTTTACTCCCAGAAGTGCTGAAAAATAATGGAAAAACTCTAAAATTCCTCGTAATTGAATTCGTCTGTTTTGACACAGATTGGATGGAACCATGCACGGCTCTAAAAGTATTTAGTATTTATTACGAGAGGTTTATGCTCGTTCAAAATCCAGATGATATTAACTTTGACAAGTTGGTTCGATTTCGTTATGAACTCTTCGATTTGCACGATGACCAGACTTATCATCTCATCACGTATAGCAGGACCAATCTAACTTATTACATATTCGGTGAAGGCACCAGAACTCGTGGCCCAATTACAAATTACGAGAGACTTGCAAAAATTATTACCAAGAAACGACCGAAGCTAGAGCACATTTCAATTCATTCGCATTCGATTGATTTCAATCTATTTACAAACTGCTTTTCCCTGAAATACCTGCAACTGGGAAGTCTGGAATATTTCATCTTAGGCATGAAATCTAGTGCCTCTGGAGAGTATTTCCTTCCTAATTTGGTCGTGGCCCACTTTTATGACTACTGTGTTTGTGACCATATTGCTGCCAAAATGCTTGGACAGAATCAAATGGTGGCAAACTATATGAAAGCAAGATCTGATCCAAGTCTTGTCCCTAGACATCTTGAAGTAGTGAAACGATCACCAGATTTGATTGATGTCACCATTCAACTTTATGCTGAAGTAGAACCGTTCAATTATGAAGCAGGGATATTCTCTTGGAAGGTTAAAACAGAAGAACCCGTCATGATGTGCTCCTTCCAGATCGAAACACTTCGTGGGGAAGACCCTTCTCTGGATGAGATCAACATTACTCCTATCACTCCTATGGATCCTTAGAAAATCTTTGGCCAAACAAAAAGGACTCCTACCACGAAATGAAGACTTCAAAATTTGCAAAACACCAATCGCGTTACTCTAGCCATGCAAATATACAATGTTATCGATAATTGATTATTTATATTTTCTCTTTCCATAGTGAAGGGCAAGTGGATAGCGTAGAGTCTCTGAGCAGAAAGCTGGAAGTTCTCGTTAAGGCAAATGATCATCGTGAATTTAAAAAGTGAAATAAACAATTTTTGTGAAATACAAATCCGGAGTTCGGTTCATTTTTATAAGTCTTAAATTTAATAATAATCGACATTTCGATTTGCATTTTCGTCTCACCAATCACAACACAACTGAAAGAATTTTGTTAGCAAATGGTGGCTGACCTAATAAATTTTACAACATTTTTGTAGTCGATCTCGAATCTCGAGTGAATCACGCCACACGGTTTTGATCTGCTAATTCTTCAAACCTAGAAATTTTCACTGCAAATGTGTTCTTAATTTACAAGTTGAGATACAATGTACTCATTTTAAGCTTAAATTTGATTTTACTTTTATTAAAATGTGGCTTAATTAAGTTTCACTTTTTTCCCTGTTTTGCAAACTACACTAATACTAATAAGTTTACCAATGAAAGAGCCACAGCCGTTCGAAAATTAGATTCAGATTCATATCGACATTCCGATTCATACCTCCATATTCATATCTCCATGCTACTGTACTCTTCAGACTTCGGTCAGATTGGAAATTGAAAAACTGCATAAGTTTTGTGCATGGTTTTCGACTCTACGACGTCCGCGATAAGCAAAATGCAAAATCGCAAACAATTTACTACTTTAGTAACTTTAGTGAAACTAGCCAACAGCAATAATTAAAAATTATAGTATTTGATTTTGATTTGATTTGATTTCGCTTTATTCAACTGTCAACCGATTTCACATAACAAAACATGGTCTTTAAGCCACGGGGACAGAAATCGCATTACATGTATTGTTGTTGGAAAATTTACCTCATGAAATGAAAAATATAATATAATATGCAATATGCACATTCGAATCGAAATATCCAAATGTCATTTTTTGTTATATGTTTTGCTTTCCCACATGAGTCATCTCGAAGACCACCCCACTTTTACTAAACACAGCAACAACAGAACAACACTACAATAAAAAGGACAAAATGTATAATTAGATTTTTTCCATTTTTTTTTGCTATAAATATAGTCAGCAAAATGCGCTAAGAAAGTCCAAAAGCACCGACCAGACCCAACCAACAGGACAGACTCGACAGAATGACGTTTTTTTCACTCACAATCAAACAAGTCACACACAACAGCAGGACAGAAATAAAATGTCATAAATCCTCTAGACGTCAAAAAGTGAGGTTGGTCGGTCTCTGCTCTGGAAAAGTTTGGCGGTTCGCGAGCGCGACTCTAGTTGACTTTGGTCTTTTGTTTTGTTTTGGCTGACTTTGCAAGAATTTATTTCGTGACACCACTCATCTCAATCTCAACAAAGACAAAGAAAGAAATCAAGCATAATTAAGCAAAACACGTCAATTTCAGCTTAATCCATAATGAGAAGAATCATCAACTTTAAAATGTAAGTTAGCATACGAAAAATGAGATATTTTAACCAACATTTTATAGAATGAATAGATAGAATTTTTTTTTGCATTGTCAACTGCACCGGCGTCACCGTGCAGTGACAGTAATTTGGCAATTTGCCTAATCTTTTAATTTTGTTTTTATCAATCAATTGAATTGCTTGAATGCTGCCTGCAAATGGTGCTGGACGCAAAAATGCTTGGAGTGCGTGCTACGGAGTACGAACTCTGCGAACATTGCAAAATTACAGTAATTTTACGTTTTTGAATTAAATTTTGAGTGTTAGTAGTACGCAGTGCAGAGCAGGCAATTTGCATTGCTTAGTAGATTTGTTGTAGTCATTTATTGTGACGAGTGACTCCTGCAAAATTGTTTGCAAAAATCCAAAGCATGCTATTTTGTCAATAACAGATTGCGAATTATTAATGGTAACGATAATTGATAACTTTATTTGCTTGCAACACGGTATGGTAGCGCAGAGCTACTCTACTAGCGCTCAGAATGCATTCGAATGTGTAATAATATATGCTAAATGTTTATAATTTTAGAGCACTGGAAGATGAAGCTGAGTACATAAAATCCTGGGACTAGGATTTTTGCTGATAACGCACATCATATCCACTCAACGCAACGTCCGGTCTAACTAAACTTATAAGAGCAAATAAGCTACAAAGCTGCGACTGCAGCTAATCATTTTTATTCAGAATGAGTTTGAGCCAAGGCAAACTACCAGAAACAAATTCCACTCTGCCGAGTTTAACTACGACAGTTCATCCTCATGAAGTGCAATTACTGCAGAAACGTGGAAGAGGAAGACCACGTAAAATTTTAGCTCCACCACAACAAATAGAAGTTGTGGATTTAGCATCGCCTTCACCTCCTCCGCCACCGATTGCTCGTCGAACACGACCTCGAAAATCGCCGGTACTGGAAATACCAACAGCTGGCAAAAATTCGGAGCCTAAACCACCGAGTGCAAGTGAAGTTGCTGGGAGTTCAACGTCAACAATTGCTGCAAAGTGGCACGCGATTGTCAGGAACGGAGCAAAACAGCTGATCATACCCGCGAAGATTGATGCTGCAGTCGCCTCTGCATCCACCTCAGTTGGAAATAGATTAGCGACTGCTTCCGCTTCTAGTTCGACTTCGAACTCGGCAGCAAGAGTCTCAAAAAAGCTGAAAGTTGAAAAGGCTGCTGGACAAAAACAGGTACTTCGTTAATTATGTTAATGAACTCTTGTTTCAGCTGGGTGCCGACAGCAGGTTGCAATTATGCTTGTTTGTAGTACTTAATTCTTGCCGTCTTCTTATTCAGGTACCATCATTATCATCTGCGGCAACGATGCCTTCTCCACCATTAGAAAAAGTTGGAAGCCAAGTTGTTGGTTCCAATCATGGAGAACTGCTTAGATTAGACCCATCAACAAACACTAAGTACAGCGGTAATATCGACAATAATAATATTGCAAGTCGTTTTCCGCCATCGACAGCCACGGTACGATCTTCGTTTCCTAGTTCCTATAATATGTTTTTGGTGTTCCAAGCAAGCTATCTAGAAGGATAACTGGTTGTTTGGTTTAGTTAATATGGCTTATTCGACTCACATTGCTAAATTCCACTCTTGTTTTCAACAGAAACAGGCCAAACGTAACTTGCCGAATCTAAACAGTACGTTAGAAACTGTTACTGAAGCCTTGGAAATTATGCTGACGTTTGAAAACTGCAGTTGTTCATTTTGCACCGAGAACCTGGCGGTTGGGGAAGGAATAATGCTGCAAGATTGCTGTTGCTGTTTCTGCCGGTACATTAAGTTTTAAAATTCATAAATTGTCTCACAAGTTTGATTTTGGAAAGCGAATAATTTAGCTAACAAATTTATACTAGCACCTGTCTCGTAACCGTTGTCGAAAATGCGACATCTGCGGAAGTCTTATGTCTCAACAATTCCAGATGCGGTGGGCGATTGTTTCCGAGGGAAATTAAGGCAGTAAGTGGGCGAATTCACCTTTGACGGAGTAATTTTACATTTAGCTTAATAATTTCTCCTGAATTTGAAGCTTGTGCCTCTAGAAACGTATAAGAAGTACACCCAGAGAACTGAGGTTTCGGTGATGGCCATGATGCCCAACATGTTCCATTGCAAGACCAAGGGTTGCAACGGCTGCTGTGAATACCAACTGGATTCTAAAGTTTTTCTCTGCGTGGTATGCAACAAGAGCAATTGTCTCAGTTGTAAGGTAATACAATCGAAACTTATTGGCACTAAGGTGTTAAATACTAGTTCAAATTTTAGCCAACAAATTCTCAAAAAAATTTCTAGGCAATTCACGAAGGTTTGGAATGCAAAGATTTTCAAGCCCTCCTTTCTACTGCTACTAAAGCTGGCAAGTCCTGGGAAGAGGCTGAAGTATTTATTAATTCCCATCAAGCTAACGGTTGGGAACAATTTTTGGGAACGGTCTCTGGTTGGATGGATAACTCACCTTCGGCACGGGTAAATACTTAGCCATAACCAAATCAATATTCCCTTATAATTGAATTGCTAATCGTATAGTATGTTTTAAAATAGAATATCTTTCATGTTTTATTGAACTCAATTGGATGCAATGATAACAGTATGTTTCTTCTAAAACTTTCAGAAGAGTCATAGTCAGAATTATTCCAAGATACTGCAGAAAATGGCCAACCAAGATCTATGGCTGTCAACTCGTGAATTCGAGTGCCCTATTTGTATTAGCACCATTCCAGTAGGAGAGGGGATAATTTTACAAGACTGCTTACATACACTTTGTAGGTAGGTAACGATAAATACACTCATTTGCTAGGATCATATTTAGTTATCTGAATTTCAACAATTTGTTCTGATGTTCAGAGAATGTGCTAGTGGCCTTGTGGAACATGCAACCGAGCCGGAAGTCAAATGCCCATATCGGGAGGGGAACTATTCATGCGCCTATCACTTGAATCCAAGAGAAATCAAAGCAGTATGTAATATTATATTTGCTGGGCGTTTTGATTACGCTCAAAACACAAATCACTAATGCAACTTTTAATTTAATGAACTCAGTTGGTCTCACCGAAACTGCATGAAGCATTTCTGGCCCGTTCTGTCAAGCAAGCGGAAAGTGTCATTCCAAATTCTTTTCATTGCAAGACTCCGGATTGTCAAGGCTGGTGTATATTTGATGCCGACGTCGATGTTTTCACTTGTGAAATCTGCACAAAGAAGAATTGTATTACCTGCGCAGTAAGTTTGAATTTTTGGATAGCGATAGTATTGCCTTTCTTTTAGGAGTTTTAGGTTACCGTTCGGTTAATTTTTTATGTTATATTCTGTCAGGTCATCCATGAGAATGTGAGCTGTGAGGACTACAAGAACAGACTGGTTCAAGATGAGAATGACATTATCTCGAAAAATATGCTAGAGGTAAACAGTAATTTCTAAATGTTTTTCATTCCTTTGCTAATTTCACGACTAATTTGTTCACAAAAGGGGCTCATCGCCGAGGGTAAATGTATGCGCTGTCCAACTTGCAAGATTGTTGCTGAAAAGACTATCGGATGCGATTGGATCGTTTGTGCAGTATGCAAAACTGAAATCTGTTGGGCGACCAAGTAAGCAAAAAAACTTAATTAAAAATTACTAATTTAGAGTTTGGATTAAGCTCGTTTCTATTATATTTGGATTTTTCTTGCATTGCAGGGGACCACGCTGGGGACCAAAGGTACCATTACGGAAATTTATTTTTCTCGTTTTAAATATCTGTTCAATTTATTGAGCCCAATTATAATTTTATATTCAAATCAGGGTCAAGGAGACGTCACTGGAGGATGCAAATGCAAAATTGGTGGTAAACTCTGCGTTCCAAATTGTATGAATTGCCATTAGAATTCCGAGTACGACGTTCGTTCGTGATATTCTTTTCACAAAGTGCCTTTTTGCGTTTTTGGTGCTCAATTAGGCGTTTCTATTTTGAAATCGCACACCAAGTATATTTCGTTGGATTAATCCAACGTGTTCCGTAAAACACTTGGGTCAGAGCTAATTGCTAAATAAAATGAGAACTTTTTCGATCTCGATGTGACAATCAAATGACTTAGTTGGGCTTCATAGTCCATTGAGTTCTTTTTGTGATGTTTGATTTGCTCAAGTTTCAATTAATACAAGCTCTACTCCTGCGTGTGGCATGGTTAGCATTCCGTACGATTGTTTTGTGACAAAAAACTTGTTCTTCGTGCTCACTTTTGTATGGAAATCTCAATGTGTTCAAATACTTTGTACGGATTAGTAATAAAAAAACATGTGAACAATGCTGATTTCAGATTTGAGTTGACTTGCATGCACATAATATCATAAGTATTAGGTGGTAGAATTTTGGTTTGATGACAGACTAGCCTCTAGTAGTTCTCTTCTGACTCTGACTTGTCGACCAATTCTGCATTTTGCTTATGACAATATGACAGAATTTGTTCGGACTTCATTAAAAATATTTATAATTTCTGACCAAAACAATTTGGCATTTATGCAAGAAACGCCAAACGCGATGCATTGTTTTAGAAAAATGAATTCTAAAAATATGACTCACTATCGTGGATGTGCGTGACTCTGAGTCATAGTCAGTCAGAGTTTAGTTCTGTTTGCGAGCTTAGTTTGCAAATTGCAAGCAAAGACACTCACACTTATTTGCGCAAGTAAGAAAATTATTTAGTGTCGCATTACAGTGTCCCTGCCCATATAAAAATGCTTCTCGCCAGTGCATGTGTGACAGGCAGGATGGTTTTCATAGTTCTATAATCTCTTGATTTGCAATTCGCAACAAGTCAGAAGTCAGCAAACCCTAAAAATAAAGTGCATCAAGCTATCAAAGCCGGACAATTTGTGTCTTTCCAATTTTCTGCCTATGTACCAAAACTAAATATTTAATATTTACAGAACAATTCGTGCAAAGGAATGTAATAACCAATTTGCAATTTGAACTCTTGCAATAAAAATTCGCACTTTGCAGGTAAAAGGCAATTACAAATTACTGCACTTTTCAATTGAGTTGAATTAAGTTAGTGGAGTACATCATAAACATCAAATTCATCATTTGTTTATGTTTTTATTTTGATCAATGGGAATTTTAGTGTAGTCCGCGTCCTGCATTCTGCTCAGCCAGCAGCATACTGCTGACAACACTGCGGAGTCCTGCTGAGTCCAATTTTAAATAATTTCTGGCAGTAGAAGTGCAAGTACAAACGTCGAGCTGATCTGTAGCGAAGCTCAACTACCTGTGCAAATAAAATTGCGGTTTTCATAATTCGTGAGTTTTGCAATTGCAAAATTGCAAATTGCAACTTGCAACCCACTGCACTGCTCGTGCTCTGGTGAAAAGTCGAGGTTTCAAATACACCTCAATTTTTACAATTTATGGAATTTGCTTGAAAATCGCAGGGCAGCTCGGGCAGCATTCCATTTCCATAAGGTAATAATACAATTATTATTGAAAATCACATTCTGCCTGGAGTTATTAGCATTTTGCATTGATTGCAGCTTAAGTACAGTCATTTGAAACAAATGCGAATACATCATATTTGTGCCTGCGTGCAATTCTAAATTATTATAGAAAACGTGGTTCAAACTTAAAAAAAAACAGTATTTGATAATAGACAGTAAACAAAAAGCAAGAAATAAATCAATATGGAGGACGAATACGATGTCATACTCTCGCTAGGGAATTGTCGATGCTCAAAATGTGGCAAACATTTAGCCGAAGGAATTGGGATAATGCTTAAAACATGTCTGCATCCATTTTGCAGGTAACAAAATTGTCAAACATTTGCGTAATATCAAAATCTGCAGAAAATCTGTAATATTGTCGATTTTAAATTTGAATTGTAAAGCATCACAGCACGGATATTGAAAATTTATTATTTTGGATAGAAAGTGCCTAACCGATTCGATATTGGAATCGATGGAATCCCAAATCATGTGTCCACATCCAATTAGCACTGATGTTGTAGGCCTTGGAGGACGTCAAGGTCGTAGTTTAGGATGCGATTCGAATGGCTACCTTACTCGAAAGGAAATAGAAGCCGTAAGATTATCTTTATAAATGAGAAGAAGTTTAATTTTCAAATTGAAAATTAAAAATTTATTTTGTGATTTAATTTGCAGGTGCTTTCAGTCGAAGAAATAAGTCACTACGATGCAGTATTGGGTCACCTGAACGAGGTGGACAAATTTACTAATGTTCAAACAAGTTTGTATGTCCGGCCACAGACGATCACAGTAGCCGATCCGACTCCATTATCGAATTTTGAAAAAGAATTCCATGACATGAACATCAATGGATTCCATATTGTCCTGAACGAGATAGAGACTGATTGCAATTTCTGCGGAGAGAAATTACCCGTTGGGTCAGGAATTAATTTGCAAGTCTGTCAGCATGTCTTCTGCCGGTAATATCACTGAAAAATTTACACTTTATAAACAATACCTTTGCGTCAACGATCACGCAAATCCCGAATATCGTATGATTCTTGCAGGGATTGCTTGCAAGATGCGATAAAGGGGACAAAGTCTGTTCGAGTGAATTGCATCATGGGTCCCAGGGATTGTAGTGGATATATTTTGGACAGGGAGATTAAATCGGTACTTTTTCCAACGATTAACTTATTCTATTTCAAACAAAAACGTATTATTCTCAAAATGTAAATATAATCGTGAGATTTTGGTTTGTTTTTACTGTATCAAAGGGTCAACAAATAATGCAGCTTATGCTAAATGTATTATTCTAGATCGCTTCAGAAAAAGTTTTGGAAGATTACCTACAGAAGTGCTTCGAAGCCGCCGAGACACAAATGAACATTTTCCGGTGCAAAACCCCTGATTGTCGAGGAATGTGTGAAGTCGATGAGAAGACTAGACGCGTGTTTCTGTGTCCAAATTGTAAACAAAGAAACTGTATTCCGTGCAAGGCGATTCATGAAGATATTTCGTGTGATAAATTTGTCGAGATGTTAGCCCAAGGATGTACGCTGGCAGAAGCCTCAGAGCTTGCCAAACAAGAAATGAAGAAGACAGGCTGGGACCAATTATTCAGCTATCTCAATGTATCAGGCAAAGTAAGATAAAGTCTTTGCGAAAATTCGCACCTAATACTTCTTCATTTCAACTTTTTACCGAGTATTGGGCACTGAGATTGTTGGAACCTACAATTTCAGAATGGTAGTATTGTTGGAGCTAGTCCTAGCCTTAGCCCAACTGGAATCGATTTGAGAAATGTGTCAAACTACAAGGATATTCGACATAAAATTCAACATTCGAAACTTCTCCCATCCATGAATAAATTCGCTTGTTCTATCTGTTTCGAGGACATTCCTCCTGGGGAAGGCATTTTACTTCAGGACTGCCTACATTTATTTTGCCGGTGAGAAATATTACCAAAATTTTATTTTGAGGATGAAAACCGAATTAAAAATGTTGGTTATAATTTTAGGGCTTGCATTGTAAATCACATTACGCTTGGAGAAGACCCGACAGTAAAATGTCCTTATGTTGAAGGCAAATATTCGTGTGCTTCATTTGTAGCTGAACGCGAAGTAAAGGCGGTAAGTATTCAGCGGATCTGCGGATCATAATTTCCAGAATTCCAACTGCATTTGATAGATTTAACCGCATGACCATATTTGAACATTTGCAGTTATTACCAAATGGTATTTATGAAAAGTATTTACAACGTTCGATCAAAGTTGCAGAGCTTGTAACACAAAATTCGTTCCATTGCTTGACACCAAATTGTACTGGATGGTGTGAAGCTGAGGAGAGCGCAAGATTCTTTTGGTGTCCAGTTTGCCAAAAGGAAAATTGTATTCAATGCAAAGTAATTTTAAAAAATAGTTGAATATCTGGAATATTAAATTGGAAACGGAAACCTGTATTTTGCAAGAAATTGGTAAATTTTGCAGGCCTTTCATGAAGACATGACTTGCGAACAGTACAAACAGAAAATTGAAGATGATAAAAATAAACAACTTCAATTACAAAATGAAAAGGCCGGAGAAGCTGCTGTGATGGTACAAGTTTTATCAATACTCTCGATTTCGTTTGGAAAAAATATTAGTTATGGTTAACCAAAACTAATTTTCGGTTTTTCCTTAGGCATCCATTGCAACGCAAGAGTTTCAACTATGCCCAAACTGTAAATCGGTTTGCCATAAAATTAGTGGTTGCAATCACGTGACGTGTGCAGCTTGCAAAACACCATTCAATTGGAGATAAAAAAATATTCCCAAAAATCTGGTCTATTGCCGGACGCGGGCTGGGCCGGGATCTTCAGATCTTCTCATGTTTCGACTTTGGAAAAAATAATCTCAGATTTTAATTCTACGCCATTTCAGAAACTATTTTAAATACTCTTACTACTTTTGATAAATTTAATTTAAAATTCCTCGTCCTCAATTTAACGTTCAAATTGCAAATAAATAAAGGTTTCTTTTGGGGGAAATTATTTGTGTTAACCATAACTTCAAAGATTGAGAAAATTCAGTCTGAAATTTTATTCAGGTGGATAGCTTTGCCAAACTATTTATGGACTTTATTTGTAGCGCATTTTCTGCGTGCCTCGACATGGTCAAATCGACATCCGCATTAGATCTCATTATTGGTAATAAAAAAAATCAAGTTTTAAGTCTGGTCGGTGCTAGCAATATATATTTCTCTTTTGGATGAATTTGTATAGATTTGTATAGGAAGAATGGGAATAGAGAAAACAATTTATATCATTTCTACGTTTATCATGCAACACGAACGCACCCACACAATCATTGTTGAACGTTTTAAACAATTCTCAGGAATCAACCCCAATTCTACTGTCTCACACAAAATTCTCACTATTAAGTATTGATTGAGGTGCACGAGTATGGTTGAATACATCTAATTACTATTCTACTTTTTATTTCGCTGGGAAAAACTTCTTGCTAGAGTCTTTAGCATAGTCCTGCAGCATTTGGCAAGGCGTGAAGCCAACTCCGTACACTGACTCATACCCTCTCATTCTTTGCACCAGGTTTCCAGCACCGAAACGGTCAACCCAATGGAAGGGACCTCCGCTGAATGGTGGGAAGCCAAGTCCGAAAACTGCGCCAATGTCACCCTCCAACTGCACAAGTACAAAATGCAAACGTTGACAACCTCACAGGTTCACTTTTATTTATTGTCGATCAATGCTTCTTACCGGATTCGCGAGAATGCCTTCTTGAAGACACAGAATAGCTTCATTTACAAATCTGGAGGCAAGTCTTAGTTGAATATCTTCGGGAGCTAGAGATCCCTTTGGAACCAATTTATGCCTGGCTAGAATATCAGTAGCGCTGCTGTTAATGGGACGCTCTTTCACTCCCTTCTCGTACATAAAAATGCCCTTCCCAGACTTCCGACCTGAAAGTTGAGATTGAATTCCGAGATTATAACAGATTTGCAAATTTTGCACCTAATGAATTATTCTCGATTTGAACAGCCAGAAGCCATGTCTTCAATCTAGTCTTAATTTACCTAGATTCCCTGCAGTAACCATGTCTTCCAATAACATTGGCGAGCCTCCTGCAAAACGTTCACCAAATGCCACACCGAGATCTTTGGCAATGTGACTGGCAACATCAAGACCGACTTCGTCAGCTAAGGTACAGGCACCGACAGGAAAACCGAAGTTTGTCGTGAGTTTATCAAGCTCTTTTGGATCAACACCTTCCTGTTAAAGTAGAATTTGCGATTAAGGAGATAGAGAAAAAAGTCAAAATCTTAAAAACTGTAGCATGGCATCAGGTAAGCTTACTTGCAACATTCGGAGAAGTTCCGACATCATTGCTGCCAGAATTCTTGTAGTGTAGAAGCCTGGCCCGTCTTTCACAGTGATAACAACTTTGCCTTGCCTCAGACCAACCTGTTAAAAAGTTTGCTTAATGATACCATCACAGGCATGTTAGTGCTTTCCTAAATACTAAATTATTCGTACTTGGACTGCTGTGGCGATCGTATCTTTCGAAGTCTTATCAGTTGTAATAATTTCAAGAAGTTGCATTTTGTCCACGGGGCTGAAATAATGCATCCCAATAACCTTTTCCGGTCGTTTACTAGCAGCAGCAATTTTAGTTATAGGTAGGGCACTTGTGTTGGACGCAAAGATACAATCAGGAGATATGCGATCTTCCACTTCTTTCAGCACTCGGTGTTTTAGGGCCAGATCTTCAAAAACAGCTTCGATGACCATATCCAGTTTGTCAAAGTTTTTGTAATCCAACTGCATTTGAAGGCTTGACATGTATTTTTCTAGTTCCAGGCTAAAATATTATATCCACAATTAGTTTGTATTTGTAACTGGCATTTATGGTTTTTTTTTAAATTTATTACTTGGAAATCTTCTTCCTTTTGACGGACTTTGCGAATCCATCGTGAATCTGATTGTAGCCTCGGTTTAAACCTTTTTCAGCTGCATCCTTTAGAATCACATCCATTCCCTTGTCCAGTGTAACTTGAACAATACCAGCACCCAT
Source organism: Hymenaphorura dentifera (assembly GCA_034699705.1). Lineage (NCBI taxonomy): Eukaryota > Metazoa > Arthropoda > Collembola > Poduromorpha > Onychiuridae > Hymenaphorura > Hymenaphorura dentifera. Next base: position 3,772 of record JAQGCM010000501.1, on the reverse strand, counting down.
CAAACCGGCACCAAGGACGGCAACGTTCCTGTGAAGTAGGAATATCTGTACGTAAATAAGCCCTTTCGCCTAATAGTTCTGCATTTTCTGCGTACTTAGTTTCCCTTTCCGGCTTTCCAAATCGGTTTTTCTTGCACTCTGTTTGTCCTTGGAAAAGAGAAATTAGACCCTTGCACTCTGGGGTGATCGCTAGTTCACCGAAACCATTTGCTTCAGCTTCAAGCCCGCCCTGCATTCCTTTGTCCAGCCCAGTTCGCACAACCTTAAGAATTCTCAGAGGAGCAGGATACAAACCTAAAAGTACACGTCAATATTCATAGTAGATTTCATCATTTTCGCTTTTTCGCCGCTATTAGGATTATTTTTTAATAAATTCTACCTTTAGACATTTTCATCACTTGGCCCCTGGCTTTCTCAAAGATTTTGTCCTTAACGTAATTTATCCTCAAGGCGAAATCCATGAGTTTGTCCGTAGTGCTCTTCTTCCGCGTTGCTTTCAAGGTACCCGCAGCTAGTTGACAAGCGATTTCTACTGCCACTTCTTCTAAGTACTCGAGAGTTCTGTGCATGAAAAGGAAAGATCATTGAATAACTCTGTCGCCATCACTAAAACACTAATCAAGTCATGTCCAAAGCCAAGTTACCTTTGTTCTGCTGGTTTCAGCCCAGGTCCCAGTGGATCAACCAGTTGGTCGATGATTCCCATTTTCTTGGCTTTGTCGGCCTTAATCATTTTGCCAGTGAGCATCATATCAAGAGCGTTAGGAAGGGATGTTAACCTTGGAAGTCTTTGTGTACCACCGGCTCCAGGAAGTAAACCCAACATGACTTCTGGTAATCCTACTGCAGTCTTCCTGTCCGACACTGCAATTCTGTATTGACAAGCCATTGCCACCTACAAACGAACAGTCTGTTAGAAAATTCATTCAACTCAGGTTCACTTAAGTTAATTACCTCCAAACCACCACCCAAACAAGAGCCTTGAATGGCAGCCACCAATGGCTTCCTGGACGCTTCCATTTCATTCAGAACTTTCTGGCCTTCTCTCGAAATTGTGGCTGCCTCAGCTGAAGTTTTACATCTGTTAAAAATTCAATTAAATGAATTTACTAAATTCTATTTAATTTGGTTCTAAGCTGTTCGACATCTACTTACTTCTCAAGCATGGTAATGTCAGCTCCAGCAATGAAGCAGCCAGGTTTTCCTGAAATAATCACCGCAGAGCTAATGCTAGGACTCGATTGGATTTCTCTCATGAGTTTGACCACATCATCCAAGACTTCATCATTGAGCACATTCACCTTAGAAAGCAAGACAACAGTGTTTCAAATATTCATTTTGAGACCAATGGAACGTCATTTAGTAAATGCTTTCGTCAGTCTATTTAAATTTTAAATTTAGTCATTTACTTTAGAATTTGGTGAATCCAATTTGACAACTGCAACACCCCGCTTAATCTGCATCGTAGCATGCTTTCCTCGCATAGCTCCACTTTGTGACAAGTACCGAAGAGCTGTTCAAAATATAATCAATTAATAAATTAGAACACATTTTTTATTCTTGCAAATCAATAGCAATAGCTAATTGTCCATACATCTAAAACTAAGTCGTAGAACCAAATTTATTAATTCCGGGTTGAAGTTGAAATAGTCGTGAATTGCAAGGAATCAAGGCTAAACTGAAATACTGTTACTGTTACTTAAACCACTCCTCTAATTCCAACATTTCCAGTGCATTTGTCCTTATCTATCATAAATTGACCTTTGTGCGGAACATTTCATCCAACAATAGCCAAAATTGGCGAAAACTAAAAGCATACAGTGAAAATATTTACAAAAACTGTCTCATTCAATATAAATTAATCAATTCACATAGCATAATTTTGGCATTTCTCAATTCAAAATATTCAGAAAGTTGCAAATTGCAATAACGATACACCGTTGACCGTACACCGTCTAGTCTAGCGATTTGGATTAACTATCAAGTCCAGGTCCAAAGTCCGAATTCCAAATCCCAACTTTGTCATGTCATTCAGAATCACTAGTTATCAATAGCTAGATACTAGTTCTTACGTCTTATCAAAAAATACAAAATGCAAAATGTTTGAGTTTGAGTGGAGCTTGACTTACTTGAGACCGGGATTCCTCTAAACGGGAGATGACGACGAAAGGAAGATGAAATTCTGCAGAGTGCCATGATTTCCGCACGACGAATAAACCTTAATTGGATTAATTAAACTAACTAACTTATAAAAAAACTAGATTTTTTTTGGTGAGATTTGGGAATTTGATATTAAATTATAGAGGAAAACCGGGCGGTGTGGAGTGCGGTGAGGTACGGTCCGTGAGGCAGAGTGAGTGAAGTCCACTTTTGCTTTTCATTTCAAAGTCAGCTTTTTGCCTTTGCATTGGTTTTGGTTGTTATCAAAATTGAAATGTACTTTGACTTGTGGGCTGGCATTGGCAGCGGCTGGGGTTGGGTTTACAGATTTCCACACGAAAGGTGGCACACCTGAGCTATGGTCCTAACTGTCGCATCGCAAATCGCAAGTTAGATAAGTTAGATTGTTAGATATGAATTTCCAGTTTTTCTATTTAGTCATGTTCAGGTTTAGTTTGTTTAGCTAATTTTGATCCGATCAGCTTCAGCACGCTTGATCGGAGTCAGACCATATCATGGTGATCTGAAACCTGATCTGGATTCTGGATCATCACAATGGACCTGGTTCCGTTGTTGTCTAAAACTGTAATTTTTTGCTCGGATTTCGATTTTAAAATAGTGTACTAGGTAGAGCATAGAGATAAAGGAACACGGAACGCGAATGTATTGACTGATTAAAGTCGTAGAAATTGGTATATTTTGCATTTTGCACAGTTGTTTGCAAAATCTGTGATGTAATGACGCTCCGAGGTTCTGAAAGTCCCTGTAGAACAAATTTACTCGATGAACCTACATGTGATTTCTTTAGGCTGTGCTGTGATGTTTAGTGCTTTTCGCAGTACCATCTAAAGTTTAGGCTTCAAGTTTGCTGAACGACTAGAATCTTTTGACGGAAGCGAACAGCGAAGGAACGAGTTCGAAACTTCATGGCCCATTACCTCAATTTATTTGTGTTATACCAACTTGGAATTTCCAAAATTTATCTAGTGTCACGACAAAATGAAATGCTTGCAACTTGTGATTAAGATATTCTAGTCGTCTTCGTCTTAATTTCGAAATAAATCCACAAATTTCCGGCACTTCCGGGTGGTGAGGAAGGACGGTGAAAGATAGGGTCATTCAATCCAAACTTTGGCGAAACAAAGCCCTTATGAAAGGTTGTTCGGCCACACACACGGAAGGTCCAGGCCAGGGCTAAGAGTTGTTTTGATACATTGGAGTGCTACCATTTTCGAAGAAGACCTAAGATCGTCAAAGTTGAATCTCGACAACCGAACTTACCGAACCCTAAGATTCATCTTCGTCCAACACCAAACCAAAAATTTCATCAATTCAACTGAAGTCAGAACACTCGATCAACCGTGAAATGAAAACGAATTGAGATTCAACACTCAAAGAAAAAGCCCTTGCAGCTACCGTGCGTGTAGTGCTAAAAGTTTAACAATAAAAAGTAGGTTCAGATGCAGCAAACAACAATAGAGTTGCATTTTTAAAATGTTACATCCGAAAGTCCGCAAAAATTATGAAATTACAAAATTACATTTGACCTCAAATTTAAATGCTCATTTGACACATTTCATTCCGGTCTTGCGCAGCTCAACAAATAACACAT
>JAQGCM010000500.1:0-24564 GCA_034699705.1 Hymenaphorura dentifera | reverse complement strand
TAATGTTGTCCCAGTTTGAGTTAATTCATCCATTCAATGGCTTCATTTCACTTTCGTTTCTATTTGGCAAATCACGATTGTCTCGCTCGTAGACTAGTAATGCTTGCAAACACGCAACTCCATGACAAATCTGCACACGCCTAGTTCAGTTCAAACTATTTTTCTGCAAAAGGCATTCTTCAAGCTCTTCCGTCTCCCAAGTAATCGAATGGCGTAGAATGAAATGATAACTCAGAATCGCATCGGTTTCAATTTCCTATTCAACCGAATCACCGGAAAACATGCTTACACTCGAGGAATGAACGATTGCGAAGACCTGCGTCGGGTGCAGGAAAGACCGACCATGCAATGCACAGGTTCAGATAAGGGATTTTGGCAAAGATTTTTTTCCCCAAGAGACTCGTGAAAAGTAACCTGGCTTTACCTTACATTTCATTCCAAATCCACCTGTTCCAACTCCAAACTACTTCAAAGTTGCGGGGTACTAAAAATGTCTTATTATTATGAACTGACTACAGACTCTAACCTTAACTACGGTGTGCAATAAAACCAACGACTTCTTTAGACTTGCACACTTTGGGCTAGGGTGGAAAAATAAAATTCCAAGTTGTTTGAGATTAAAAAAACGCCGACTTTGAAAACTAATCGAATTATCGATTTGCTGTTTCGAAAAGCCTGTTGGGACGTTATGTTTGAAATTCATCCAGTCTCTGAGGAAAATTTAAATAAAAGGGGATCTTCAAGAAAGACTGGGTAATTTAGTCGAATCGAGAGGATGCAAAGAAACACTTAGGCCAAGATACTTTGTTAGAAAAGAACTTTTGAGACCCGGGTGGTTCCCCCGTGAGTCAAACTATTTATTTTGTTTCACCAAAGGCACACTTTTTAAGTTTTAAACTTTTGTTTAACCTTTAGTTTGAGGAATCGGGTCTAAATTTTTCCCTGAAGGGTGTGCTTGATGAGGAACAGGAACAAAATGTAAGGTTTTCCCTTCATTTCACCCCAACACGGAAAGAAACCTCTGACGGTTAGTTTTTTCCAGAGAGCTTCGACTTTCTTCCGAGGGGTTGAACCCCCGTGCAATTATAGTTCCGTGGGGGCACTTCCTTATAGCAGCCGCATTTGACACGAGCAGAACCGCACACAAGCAGGCAAAACACGCAGATATTGACCAGACCGAAAAAGGCAAAAAAAATTCAGGCGGGCATCTGTAATTGTATCATGGACTCTTCTTCTGGTCTAGGTTAGGCATGCATGACTGAGAGTCACTAGAGTTTTTCAAAACGATGAAAGTAGGAAATGGCAATGGGAATGGAAATGGGGGCCATGACCAGAACATAACAACGAGTGGTGTTCGTCGTCGTCGACGCTGTTGACGAAAATGAGGGAATTGTGTCTAGAGTCCACATTCAAACTTTAGTCATCATCCTAGTCCTACTAGTCATCGTCGTCGTCGTTTTCACCAGAAAAAATTGGGGGACTTTGTTGGGCCTGCCTAACCCGAGTTTTTGAGGTTTTCTCCCTGTATTGTAAAACTGGAATGTCTCTCTTTCCCTTCGATAAAGTTCTAAATGTAAATGTAAATGGTAAATGGTCGGAGCAGGGTACAGGGCAGGCAGGCAGGGTGTATAAAACTGATTTGTCTGTTCCGGCGACTTCTACTACCACTTCTGTCCCGGCCCTCCTTTCCTTCTCGTCATCCCAAATTTTGCTTTCCCAGAGTGACTGACTGAGTGAGTGAGCGAATAAGAGGAAAAGGAATCATCATCGATCGAATTCAAAACTTTAGTGGCTAATCCTACTATTCCACTTCCACTATTCTCTCTCATCTCTGCTCTGTTCTAGCCAGCCTTGGAAATGAAAGCCACCGGAAGAGAAAATGTATAACATTGAGATCAAAATTGAGTCATGAGAGTGAAAGAGATGGAGATGGAAGAGTTGTAAATCAATGATCCCTCAACTCCGGTGTTCTGCTCTTTAGTAAAAGTAGTAGTCGTCTAGTCAGTCAGTCGGAGTCGAAGAGTTGAGTCAATCCAAGCCAAAAAAAGGGAACATTTTGTTCAAAGAGGAAATCAATGAGTGTGAGTGATTTGGAACAGAGTCATGCTCAAGTAACTATCTCATCAGGGACCTCAATAATAGAGAGTCAAAAAACGCAGAGAGAGTTGAGGATGTGAGAGGAAAGAGTAGGTTGAGTAGGAGCACGACGAGAAAATAAAATCCGGGAAATGATCTATAGAGAACACTATTAGCACCCAGCCACATACATACTTTTCATCCAGTCAGGAACAACCCCTTTTTTGCATTTTGTACTATGTAGTAGTAGAATGAGATGATGATGAGAATTCCATGCTCCCAGACATTTTATGATTATCATGCACTTTCACTCCTTTATCCATGTAAAAAAAAAGTCAATCGTGTCATAGCTAGTCAGTCCGTCAATGCGGCTCTCATATTCTCAAAATTTAAGTTACTGCCTTGCCTTGCCCTAAGGATCATCCTTCCTTCCCTGGCTTAAGATTGAAGTGAAAAAAACTAACCGGGGAATTCTCAAAGTCATCAGTCTTGTAATCTATTCAAATGAAGTCATTCAGAAGTAAATAATTACTGGCTTCTGTGTCCTTTTAATTACTACTACAGTCTCGGTTGGATTGCTTTTAAAAAGTGGATTAGTTTGAGACGAAGATTTTGCATAACTGCTCAGCAAAACCCAGTCAAATTGGATTTCCTTCAGATTTTTATTGCTTGTACATCATATCCTTTGCATCCATATTTGCAAATCAAAATATGAATAATGAAAAAGTCAAGTCAACTGAGAACCCGTCGTATCAAGGGAACTTATAGCCAGCCTAAGCTCTGCATAAGGAAGGTGTCCTTTTTCCAATCAGTGCTTTTCCCGGAGAACGTTGACATTCATTCATTTATTCAGAGTAGGAACAGCAGGGCACTGAACTCTTCTTGCCTGCCTGCCTGCCGCTCGCACTTCTAAGGGGAGACGTCGAAGGAGTCATAATCATAATTGGAAGTCCGGAATTGAAATGGAGCTTATGGGGGAACATGGCTACACTTCCTGTGATAACTAATCCGAAAAGTCACATTTTATCAGCCGGTGTTCACGTTTCGGTCGTCTGACAGACACGGCATATCTTTGAGGCCACCGAGCAGACAGTCGGCCTTTTATTGTCGGTCTTTACTACTTCTTGGCGATGCTGACGACGGGCACGTTAGATGGGCCAAAAGAAAGTAATATGATCATTATTTTCGGATCACTATAGGACGTGTAATCCTAGCCGGGCTAATGATACTCACTCCCTGCCACTCTCACTCAAATCAATAATTTCAAACCGACAATGCAACAGGGCGTCTGTCGATGGCTTTGATGCGAGCAATGTGTACTAGTATTGACTGGAAACGTTTCTACGCACACAACGGCACTTTACTTTCTCCGTAGCATTTTCAAAATGTTCTCGAGCGTCCATAGCTTACGAACGTAGTCTGTGTGTACTTGTGCCTTGGCTGCTCAGCCACGACACTTGTGTCGAGCAAATGCAATGACATTTCGGTTTGAAATTTTCCAGAGGGGGAAATTCTCCTGCCAAGCCTCGCACTAAACAACCACGATATTTTTCAATAAAATGTGCACCGAGCACGCTCGCTCTCTCTCACAGCCAAAAGTTCTTGTCATAAATTAAGTGTCAGAGGAATACTCTTCAATGCAATGCAATGCAACGTAATGTAATATAGGTGTACGTGGCACAAAGTGCACGCATAAATGTAGTTACTATGGGGAAGAAAGTCGAAACGAAACACCTGCCAGCGTGCCAGCCAAAAGTCCACCAGAACAGAAGTGTGGATGAACTCACATTCCTTACGTTTGAGCCTTGCAAGAACCCATGAAACCGACGACTATTGGGAAAGTGATAAAACGGAACATTGAAATTCCAAATGTGACCTAGTTGTGAGAGAATAATAAACATAACAAGTCTTGGCCGTAGCATACCAAAAAACCACCACTAGTGTCTGCCTGGTTTGGCTAAGAAGAATCACAAGTGTGGAATTGAGAAATGTGGCCGGCATCGTCGTGGCAACGGGAATGGAATTTCACAAATGTCTTTGAATTGGAAAAGCGAAGAAGTTTCTAGAATTTGAGCAGCTGGAGAAAGTTGTGGTTAATCCTTTGCCTTTGCCTGAGACGATGGGCAGGCGGCAGGAAGGCACTCAAAGCTCAATTTCTGGCTAAACTTTGCATTTTTTAGTACAAGTTCTGTGCGTATGTACGTTTCTCAGAGCTTTTTTTGTGTTATGACGGGAAAGTAAACGCAGCGTGTTGTAAATAATCAAGTCGAGGCGTGTCGTAAACTTCAACTTGGTTTTTCTGTACGACGACGACGATTGGAGTTGAAATTGCTCCCCACTCAGTCGACATTTATTCATGGTGTCTTAAAATAGGAAGGTTGTGAAAGTCGACTTTCGCTTTGAGACGGAAGTGTGAGGCGGAAATGGTGCAAGAAGGCTCAGAGGGGATTATGACAACATGATACGCAAACCAAAAATAATTACAGAGAGAATGTTTTACACGTTTGAACTCACCTTGACGACGGTGGGGATTGTTTGGGGTTGGGGAACTGGGTTTGGGGTAGACGTTGTAACGTTTGAAGATAGTGGAAGCATTGGCAAACTTTCATCCGGGTCGTCTGGCTCAGGTTGGGCCAATCGAGCAATTGTAGACTGCTTACTTTTTGTGGTCATGGCACTCTTTAAAAATTCATCACCCTCTTCTGTCAATTTTTTATTTTCGTTACCGTTGTTGTTACTCCGCCAAAATCGCTCTTTCATCTCAGCCAAGTAAGGACAACGCTGCATTCCTTAACAGAAAAAAATTACAAATGAATGAGTGAGAATAATACATATATTCATTTCACCATGAAATTCCAAATCACGCACACAAAAGTCATCTTGTGATTCTCATGGCTCAAAAATACTAGTGGCTGACAGTGACAATTGACAATGCAATCAAACTACTCAAAAAACCAAAGCTTTGACCAGACAACAAGCTCAATACTGTTATTACAACTTGACTGACCAAAAAATCATTGGAGCTTAGCTGGCACAATACATTAGAGATGATTCTAATGGCTATAAATCTGGATTAATCACGTGGTCACGCACAAAAACAACAACAGGTGGGTTGGACACAAGTGCAGTTTGCAGTCTTCAGAGAATGCAATTGCTATTTGCAAAAAGCTAGCTGGTTGCTAGCTTGGCCAGCTTCACCAAAATGAGCCAAATCATGCGCCGTTCTCTGCATTTGTTTGCGGAATGAACATTTGCATTGTTTTACGTAATAGAATCGCTAGATCCGTTCCTTCAAATGAATACAATTCGCAATTTCCTGTTTGGTTTAACATTGAGAATTTAAATTCACCACAAACCATATGTTGAGTATGGTTGGGTGACTGGCTGGCTCATCTCAAATTCATTTCTACGTACGTCCGTGCATTCCATTCCTGTCGGTGCAACTGCAATATTTATTTACATTTAACGTGGATGGGCGCAACTAAAGAAACATTCACACAGACAGACAGTCGGTCGGTCGGTCGGTTGACAGATTCAAATCTCTCAACTGATCTGTCTGTGATCTCGCATGAACTTCCCATTTAAGGAAACCATAGTGACTCGGCTCTTCAACTCTTTTGGCATGCTCATTTCGTGTTTTGTTGCTGCTGGCTTTTAGATTTAGACTAGACTCTTTAAGTACGCCGTAGGGCGTTGCTAACCAGAATTAATTCAAATGTCCATAAAATCTGACTAAGCAGCGTGTCGCACCAACTGAAAAGTTGTTGTAAAAGCCCTAGGGGTGGCAACGTTTCTCATTGTCCGATGTCATCGTCAACCCGGGCTCGGCTTTGTACAGCAGACTTGTGCAATTTCATTTGGAATTTTTTTAAAGTAATAACTAAATCGTGGATCATAAATTAAAGACCAAAGCGAGTTTCCACTCATTTCATTTCTCAAGTGGTGGTGAAGGAAACCAAGAGCTACCGGTCACTCCTTAGCCAAAGAAAGAAAATGAATTTTTAACTTATAAAAAATGTCTGTCGACTGAAGTGGTGAGAGAGTGCTGTATGGCTAGCTGTGCAGTGGGCTAAAGTACTAACCAACCTAATACTTTTGTGTGGAGGAATAATTTAGCAAATGTGTTTACTCAACCTATCAAACTTCCATTGCATTGGAGTAGTCGTCTGACCTCTGTGATTTATTTGGCAATAAAAAACCTTGGCAGGGCTAGACTACTAGAACTACTTTGGCAGACAGGAAGGCACACACAATGAAAGCACCACTACTACCACCGTGCATTACGTTACATATGACGCCGAGGTGGAATGCTAATCCCACACACACCCACTTTCACTTTCATTGTTTCATTCGCTCCAGTTCGTCCTGGAGAAATTTTTTCTCCAGAGCTGAGAGAAAAGTGTGGCACAAGAAGTCGAGTGTTCGCAGTGGCTGAAGAAGCCAGTGCCAGTGCTTTTCTAATTTGAGTTGCGCAAGAAAAACACGTCTGGACACTAGAGACATTAATCTCCTTGTTCTTCAAACAGAACCGACCAATTTAAAAGAAAAGACACAATGCATGTGGTGTGAGTCCAAGACAACACCTCACACGACAACCCGACAAAGGATATTTTATTAGCCGACGTAGAGTCTGAAGTAAGTAAGTCCCTAAAGGAAATGGATGGACACAATCACAACTGCTTCAAAATATTTTTCCTGTCTTGGCCAGAATGTGGAGGAAGGAAATGAATCCTAGGGTTTCGCTTGGGCCCTCAGAAGAAATGTCTTGAATATAAACTGAATGCTCTTCATCGCATTTTATCGCATAAAGCAAAATTCAAAGCATACAGAACTCGTTCAGATTGGTCAAAAAGGCTTTGCTAACTATAAACTTTCTCCTATCCATCTTTCTCCCCCTCTCAGAAGCAAATAAAATGTGAACGTCGAAAATTAATTTAGCGAAAGATATAAAGCTCAGAAAACTGTGCAAAACCAGAGTTGAGATTACTAACTGCTACACTCGAGCAATTTTTGATTATGATGGGTTCCGACCAGATGAGAATTCCTCATCTTCTTGTATGTCATCCTTAGAATTTCTAAGCATCATTTTAATAACTTTTGAATGCTGTAGATGCCTCGGTTTTGGTTGTTGGTTCTGCTCTCGTCATCTTTGGAAAATGAGCTCGAGCTCCGTATTAAGGTAATGCTTGTAAAGTACGAGTTAATTTCCAGTCGTGCTTGGGCACGGATGTCTAGCGTCTAGGAAGTGAAATGATATGTTCGCCTGTGTCCGTGAATAGAATAATTTAAGGAGGTGTTTGCTGCGGTTCCTTGGAGCAACAGAGACACACGAGGTGGGCTATTGATTTATTGCATGAGTGAAAGCGAAAGGAGTGAAGGAAATGAAGATAGGAGGGAGAGAAACGATGAAAGTAGTCCCAAAATGGGAAAACCCAGTTTTATTTTGAACATTGTTGTGATCATAGTAATACACACAATCGAGAATCGAGTTAGTTTACGAAACTTGTAGGGAAGGAACCTCAACGTAATACGTAAATGCAGTGTGTTGTGCTCAATAGTTTGTTGTTCCCAATTAATCTGAGTTGTGCACGCAATCTTGAGAATAAGAATTTATTCCTAAGCAGATAGCAGACACGTCCAAGCTCAAAACAATGATTCCTGGACATGCAGGACAGAACAAGTTGTTGGATCCATTCCCTAAGATTTGAAAATGACTATTTGTTTGTCTGACTGGAGTCGCAAGGCGGACGGCGATCAAAATCGAAGGAAAATGATCGGCTCTTACCATTTTTGAATGGAAATTACAAAAAAATGAAGTTTTCATTGGGCGAGCTCGGAAATCTGTGTACAAATTAAAATCATCGAGTCAACCGTCTAGCAGTCCTTAGGCCTGGCTTATGTGCGATGGTCTAAAATTCCCAAAAGACTCGACTAATGAAGAAGTACAAATGTAGTTAGGACTAGGAGTGGTTCCGTTCCCACTAACTTTGACTTCATCTTCTGTATATTATTCATTATTCAAGCCTGAGTTGGGCTTGAATACGAAAGCCTGGCGTGGAGATCTCTGCTCCGTTCCTTGTATCAACTCTGCTTTCCCATGAAAATGAAAATGAATGCAAAAAGCAAGAAGAAAAAGGGAATTTAAGCTACTTTCATCAAACTTAATCTCAACTTGGGCGCGACTAAAGCAACATAATATCTTGCGGGTTTCTCTTCCACAAGGCACCGCACAAGCACTGCACAACTTTACCTCAGAATGTATGTAGAGGAGTCAAAAACTTCTCAAAGAGCAACAACGAAATAGCAAAACCCCCACAAATATGTATATAGTGGCACTCTTAACGTTACATCTCAACTCTCAACAATAATTCGACAAAAACTGAGATTGTCCACAATAACAACAATGCACTTGGCCGTTCGCAGGAGTTGGACGGAGTCGGCAGGTATGACTACAACAGCCATGACTAAATTGATAATTTGGTTCACAACAACGTGGACATTTGGACATGGGTTCTGTGCTTTAGTTCAAAAATGACAAACGTGTAATTTTGAGCTCTTCTTAAGTCCAAGTCGAAACTCTTTTTCACTCAACACTTTTGGCCAGGAAATAAGAATAAAATGAGTGCGTTGTGATGTGTGGTGGTTGGCTGCGTGTGCTGACTGCTGAGGGCAGACATGTGTGTGTATTTTGACTGCCACTGCTACCTTGACTCCTCCATGCGCTCAAGCACGTCAATACTACCTCGTATCAATCAAATGAAATTAAATCTACGCAATTATTTATTAGCACGGACGAGTAGACTCAAATAAAATATAGGAGGTTCTCTCTGAGCCACACACTTAGCGTAGTATTGACCTCCCTGCTCCTTGGCCAAATAAATTTGAAATCACTGAATAACTCAACTCAACCTGAGAATTGTCATGCACAGGCTTCCTTGCCAAATGAATAGATTGAGTGATGAGCACATGATGGAAGTTAAGTGTGTAGGTTGGTGGCGGCAGGTGTACTATTTAAGTGTGAGTGAAGATTTAAGTGCGTTTAAGTAAATGAAAATAGAGGACTTGGCCACTCTTACTTGAACTAATGACGGTAGGAATTGCTGCTAAGCTTCAGGCGCTTCACCCCTGAGACCCCGTATGCAAAACTTGAGTAGTACAAGCTAAACTCATCATTGCTCGTTTATTGAAGCAGGAATTTGAACGGGCCTACAGGGCTAGCTTGTGTCATTCTTGTCGTAATTAATATTTGACAAAGTGGTTCAGTAATTCTTGTTGTGTTTTTGGGGAAAGTGATTTGTACATTTCAATTGGAAGAGAAAGGCAGAAATGGTAGGAGTGGAGGGTTAAAAGCCTGGAGAAATTCGATTGAATAGCCTGTGACAGTTGTCAAGTCCAAATTACATTTCTTGCTCCTTGATAAAGAAAAAAGAGACAAAGGAAAGGAGGAAATGAGTAAAGAATGGGATGCTCATCGTCAGTTGAAAGGAATCAGTTTTTCTCTAATTGTCAATCTTGAAAGAGAAAGTTTGTAGCCAAAGAAGGAAGTGGAAGTGGAAAGCAGAGAAAGTTGGGCGTCAAATACAAAGTGTCCGATAGAGACGGCGCGGCGGAAAAGGAGTGATTTGCCAACGAGGAGAAAACAACTTTCACCTTTCACGACTTCCTAGCCAAGTTTTTATTCCAGGACACTCGGCGCGGGTTGGCAAAAAACTAATCGTAAAGTTGTGGAAAGAATTAGACGGGGAGCTAAAACTGAATAAATCCGAGAATCGGTATAATTTGAGGGAAGTGATGAATTGTCAAATCCAGGAAAGCACCACGTTGTTGTTTTATCCTTCACTCCTACCTCACAACTAACCCATGAATTCTCGTATTGTATTAGTTGGCCACGGCTTAAAGTAGTCGTAGTCATAGTCGAGCTATCAACCCCATCCATCCATCCTTCCTTCCTCTTATTTACGTTGTACTCAGAACAGAACACAATATCATTTTTTATTCCAAACACATGGAGAGAAACATGGCCTTTAATATTGGAGGATTGGAGAGAATGGACAGGTAATTCAATAATCAAGGAAGTGCAGGGCAGGGCAGGACGGACGAGAATCCGAAAAGCAATATGTTTTGCCAGACTGAATTACCTGCAGAATATTATTTACGGAGAGTGAAAGTACACATAAGTCCTGGTGCTCAAGTTCTGGGGAAACTAAGTAACCCAGCCCAGTCTGGGGTAAGTAACGGAAAACCAATAAAAGATGTGCCCACATCTGTGCATATGTATTCCCACCTATTCTGCAAACTAACAGAGTAGAGCTACGAAAACCCGAAATCAGTTTTCCGGACAGGTAGTAGTAGGAACAAGGAGATAGCGAGTATCTAAATTTTGGTGAACTGTTCAAAGAACAGAACAGTGAGTCTGGTTTGCTTGCTTTGGACTGGGCAAATACAAGAACAAGAAGCAATACACTTCAAATTGAGGAAATGTAATTTGTTCCTTTATTCACTACTACCACAGTCCTTGATGGAGAGAAAAATTGAGTTACAAACTCTTATGTATTTTATGGAACAAATTGGATGAGAGTCGACACTGTGCTCAATCTAGGTTAGAAGAACTGTAAAAGCCCTTGTCAATCAGCCACCGTGTTCATGTCACGTCACTCGACTCGACTCGTGTCACATATTCCTTTGATTTGGTCATTTCTAAGGGGTTAAACCGGCGTCACACTTTGAGCACAGAATTGAGCACTCTCAAATCTTGTACACAAATTCCAACCAACTAATAAATTACGTATTAGGCTACAAGCTCATCATCATCATTGCTTTTGCTTTGCTTCAAGTAAATACCGGTACGCCACATCCAATTTAATGTTTCCATTTCCCATCACCCACCCCTAATCCATCTTGACATCTCAAATGAATTCTACGTGCTTTCATAATTTGTGCGGTTACTGCGCGTACTGCGGAGCGGCGGTTTGCTAGAGAACCTAATTAAAATTGCGTCAATCTTGTACTCTGTATTCATTACTTTCATGACTCCTCGACTCGACTCGACTCTGTGCGATGCCATGTTGTGTTTTAATTGTGCAGTACCCGCAGATTGGAGATGTGGTCGGAGATGTTTGTTTGTATTGTCATCCACGCCCTCAACAATTCTAAAAATAGCTCTCATTCCCATCCCATCACATCGCATCAGACTCACATCACAGACAAACTGACAATTTATTCTGCAATACAACACAGCACATCACACATGACCTAAGTCTAGCCATGAACTACACATGCACTGTGATATGATGTATGATCACACCTATTTGAATTTGAGATTGAATGTGGGTTTGAATTTGAATTAAGTGAGTGGTTTGAACCACATAGGGGGTGGTAGTCGTGGTAGTGCAGTGCAGTGGTAATGGTGGTTTGGTGTGTTTGGGAACTTTTGGTCCCACTTGACTACCTGGATACGGATACACAAATGCAGAAAACAGGTAGATCCTAATTACGAATTTCCTTCTTGTCGAATGAAGGACGGAAACAACGGGAGGAGGGTCCAACCAGTGTTGTAGTTGTAATTCTCCATGTACCAAAATAATATAAACAAAACGTGCAGGTACTAACTACAAAAGACGTGCATACATATTGTATATCAAGAAACCTTGCCATAAATGAATTTGTGAGGAAATTATGCAGTGTTGTACAATGCAGAGAGTTCATCAATCCTGCCTACCTGCGTTTATTCAATATGAATATCCGGACATCCGACATACGTGAAGTTTATGAATACGTACTTGCAGCAAACAAACAAGGTGCGAATGATGAACAATGGAACTGAAAAATACGTTTTGTAGTTTGTTGTAGTGCCTGTGCTTACATCAAATCAAAATGCAAATTACTTTCATAAAAATTTAGCCATGTAAGCCACGAATTGAGTTCTGAATTATGTTCAGGTGTGTGAGCAAATTCAAACCAGATGAATAATTATTATTAATGGGTGAACCACAGCAATGCAATGCAATGGAGCAAATGCAAAAACAACAATAACAACACAGCAACAACGAACAAAAAAGCGTGCAGGACCATCACACAGAACAGAGTTGATCTCTACCTCCGATTAGACGAGATGAATTCGTTCATGTTGTCCATGTCAACGCCATATCATCTCTCTTTTTTTGTGTACTGTAGAACTTTGTTACTGTCCTGTCCTGTCTGTCACTCGACGAACCGAAGCCAAGGCAGCGAAGAAGAGTCAGTTCAATTTGTCGGACTCGAGAGATAGGAATTTGTCTTGATTGTCCGAGATGAAGAGAGCGAGCGAGAGAGAGAGAAATGGCAAGACAGCAAATGTAGTGAAGATGAGTCTCTCAAGTCTCAAGACAAGTGCTCAGGAAGCTAAATATTTGTATGCTTATAGCACCTGCGGAAACAAGTCAGCATTTTAAACTCTTCTAGTGGATTTACTCAAAATATCCACAGCAAATTCAAATTCAAAATGGTCAAAAACTTTCCTCCAAGAACAAATCAATTTTGATCAATTTTCAAGCGATCGGTGCATTGTTAATTGTTAACTAGTACTTTTAAATGCGCCAATATTAACCACCCCTGGGAACAAACGTGTTCAGTGGTGGGGAAAGCCAGTGAAAAGATTCACGCAAATATGTGCACCTTTGTATCGTACTTTGCAACAAAAACCACAGCAGCGTCCCCAACCTTTGAGGAAAGTGATGCGTCTTTCTCCAAACCTAATTTTGCATTTGGAAATCGGCGAGCTTATTCGTCATTCGTGCTCGCAATTCGCAGGACTATTTTTGTCAATCCTTAATGCAATTCCGCGTGTAAATCTATGTCGTTTTCTCTGGCATTTAATTTCCGGATTCCGCAGACCAGAATCTTAGCACAAACGCAACAGGCACGGCACAGACTATGTCTTTAA
This sequence comes from Hymenaphorura dentifera, assembly GCA_034699705.1. Taxonomy (NCBI): domain Eukaryota; kingdom Metazoa; phylum Arthropoda; class Collembola; order Poduromorpha; family Onychiuridae; genus Hymenaphorura; species Hymenaphorura dentifera. The sequence continues at coordinate 11,567 of JAQGCM010000500.1, read as the reverse complement.
ATATAGTCCGTCCGTGCTCAACTTGTAGAAAAACTTCATCAAGGCAAGGAGACAATCATTCATGGAACTTGACGACGGTTGATTTGGTCGCTGATGAGATGGTTATCTAATCAAAGGCTCTGACGGTGTGGGTGGAATGAGAAAATAATAAATGATAACTTGTTCTGTTCTCTAGAATCCACGCACGCACTAGAAAAAAAGTTTTATGGCATTTAGCCGTTAAGGATGAATATTGGGATGTGACGACTACACTACATGCATGCAGTGCAGGTTCTATTCCATTGCAAACTCTGCTATTATGTGAAATAAAGAATGCAACGCATGCACTTCGCAAATACCAAATAATGATGATAATGAAATGAGTGGACTCACAAAACACAATAGATTGCAAGACATGAGGTAAAATTCAATGACAAGAATATGGGCTGGGCAGAGTAGACAAGCAACGGAGCATGCATACATTTTTAATGAGAACTGATCCTTAAAGGGAAGTTGGTTCTCGCTTCTCGGACATGGAAAAAGTTACAAACGGAACCAACCAAATTCAATAAAAATAGTAGGCGAACAATCGAATCAGGACCGACTCTCTGCCAAGTCTTCTCAGTCAGCCCCTGCTGGATTAGAAAGAAATACTATCTCCGGGTTTCCTTCGATGAACAAGGAGAAGAATAAAAAACAAGTAAAAGTAGGTAAAAGTGAAGTAGTCGTTCTGTGAAAACAGATTTTTATTCTGAGCACATTTTATCTATCGAGTTGGACGTCGACTTGGGACTGGGACTCAAGCAGAGGTCTTACTGAACTGAACAATGACGTTGAATGAAAAAATGAGCGGATGTAGAGAAGGAATGTGCTCGCATTCCGGATTCTAGAAGAATCGGAGTGTCTAGTTTCTAGATTCTAGAATTGTAGTAGGATATATAACGACGGTGGGCAGGGGTTTGAGAGAGAAACGATGACAGAACACATGGTAAAAAGTGATTTGAGTGCCAGGGCCAGTTCAATGAACAAGTGCCAAAGAATTCATGAGAGATGAGTGAACCTGAGGTTGTAAAAATCTGTGCACCATGTTCAACAGGCGACCAGAAACTTAACAAGCAAAAGCATTCACATTACATTCGCATTAATGACTTCAACTTTAAACACAGTTTCAGTTCCAATCTTTACCAAAACCCACAATAACCAACCCGGCCAGGACAAATAAGCTTTATTCCCTGTCATACCGCCCTGCAGTTATCCGGAATCCGGGTATTAGAATTGAACATGAAACTGATTTTAGCTAGCACCAGACTAAATTTTTGGTGGCTGGCTTAGAACAATGACGCGAGGCTGGCTTGGCCACGCGTTAAATGCATACATACGTTATTTATTGTTCGACTTCTGCGAAAGGATTGGACGGGTTAACAATAATATCCGTGCATGTGTTTTGTTAGTTTCTACTCAGAGACCATGCCAAATGAATTGAACAAACAACATTCTTCACCATCGGTAAAAATTTGTACGCAAGCATTTTACAGAACCAGGCTGTGACTATTAAGACCTAATATTTGATTCTGGTTTTCCGTTATTGCCCTGTTGATTTAGCTACTCTTAAATACTAACTAGATTATGAAAATAATGGCTCAAGAAATGATGCTACCACTGGGACGAGTACGGCTACTCGGCAAATAAGTTGTTCGAAACCAGAATTCCAAATTCCAACTGGTTAAATGAAGAGCAGCGAAATTGCTGCGTGTGGGTGTAGAAAACACATGTAAGAAAACTAACTTAAATGTTCTGGGTTGAACATATTGAACAACTTGTAGCATTTCCTTATTGGATTTTCAGAAAAGTCGTACGCTACACGCACACCTCGATGTTTATGAATACAATTTCTGTTGAGTTACGAAACTAAAACTACAAATTTGAAAATTACTACTCTTTGGCATGCCTTAGGTTCTAAATTCTAAACTCTTGACTTGAGTTGAACTGCTTGGATGCAGAACGGTAGTGGTAGTAGTTGTAGTTGTAACTATCCTGAATAAATAAGCTGTCAAAAACAAAGTCGGACGGTCAAAAAGACCAGATTCCCCATCCATGACATGACTGATGTGATAGGAGAGCAAAAGAAGTGTTTGTATAAACCAAATTTAGGTAGAAGCTAAATTTCACTCTATTAATATGAAGGAGATGGAGAATCTGCTTTATTCGAGGCTTAGGCAGAGTCAATCCTAGACTCCTGGTTCACATTTCTCATCTGCTTTCATCTCATCTTTAATTTGTTGTGCTCTCGGATGTATGAAATGAAATACAAACAAGCCCACAAGTTTCGTGCTATAGATTAGCTTTAGAAAATCATTTCATTCAGATTCAGATTTCAGAGTCAGTCAGACTTCACCGTGTGATTTTTCTTGAAGGGACAAATCAAGTTTAAGGAATGATGTAGAACTTCATGTCAGTGATAACTAGGAGTACTAGGACCAGCATATTATGAAATTTCCGTAGGGAGCAATACCATAAGTTTTGTAACCAGAGCGTTAATCTAATCTAGAGGACAGTCAACTAAAAAAGACATGGGTTCTTTCGTGAGTATCGTGCGTAGTTCTGAAATGAAGGAAAGCATCAAATTCTCTTGAGACAGTCGAGCAAGAAATAATGATCTTATCTAGTATGACCGTCCGTCGTCCTAGTCCTAGTCCTAGTCTCGTCTCCAGAGAAAGTGAAAACATTTTTCACCAAGATTGATTTGTATCTTTTTAGCTGATTCACTCAGTCAGTCGTAGATTTGTTCAATTAGATACTATGTAGAGTTTGCAAGTCTGCTGGACTGCCATGCCAAGAGGAGAATCCTCACTAGGATTCCAATTCTCTCAATGAATTATTTCCCCATCGCAACTCACAAGGCTCAACGTCCAACGTGTAAAAGCAAAATTTAATTTGGTGCAAGAAATCCCACCAACCGTGCTTGGTTGAGTTCATGGTGCTGGCAGACTAGAATCAATTTGTGACACTTAAATCAGCCAAGTTAATAAACACGACTTCACTCAACAACACGCCAAACAGATGCATTTTCACTTGAGCAATCTAATAATCAAAACGTACGAAGGACATACGCTCACATACGTAGTACTAAAAAAAATCTTGTTTCCTTCCACTCTCATTCTCAAGTCAAAATATGTTTCATTGAGAAAAGCCAAGCAAAGTGCGAAAACATCACGCACATGGGCTTCAATCTCATCTCTCATTTAATCTACTGTCTACAAAATTCGGTTGGATGCATGATTCATACATGTATACAATTTAATATTTGCCAATAATTTTTTTGCAACACTAAAAAGTAAACGCTAGCTATGCTAGTCAGGAAGGAATTTTCATGATTGGAAGTTTGCAGTGCAATTCAATTACATGTTTGTGTTCAATTCTTGACGGCACATCCGCGCATCTGTCATTTACAATGATACGAGTCAAAGTCACGTCAACCCCTGCCCATAAAAAAACCAAAAACTTGAATCACATCACGGCGGAGAATTTATCCGAATCGCAATCTCAAAAGGATTTTTTTTAAAAGTTGTTTTGCAAAGCAATGCAGCAAAGGGAATGAATGCTTCGAGAGTATCATCACACGAACGAAATTTATTTCTTGGGCTTCTGTTGTTGTTGTTTTGGTGGTGGTGCTCAAGTGCAATTGCATGCTTGCAATTCAAAGTCTTGTCTTAACTTTTAAGAGTTGGGGTCGTTAACACTTTTTACCTCACCACCATAATAAATTTGACTCTCGTCTTCGTCGTCTTCCTTTTCTATACACATCCTGTGTGTGTGCAGAGAAAATGGAAAATGTGTTTTGGGAGTTCATTCGTGCCTTTTATCCGTACAAAAATTGAACTTGAATCGAATTGCAAATGCAATGCATTGCAGTGCAAAAAAGCAAAACATGGAAGAGATTACACAATTTCACTCGTCAGTGCGGTGCTTGATCCTGTGCAATATACTCGTGCAAAAAATTATCCGTTGCAAATTGCAAACGTATGCAGTAACGAGTAAACGCATGTAAGAGTAAAAATAATCTCGGGCTCGAGCTCAAACTCTGTTTGGTGACCAATGATCTTCATCTTATAAAAACATTGAGTTTGGCGTTAGGCATTACTGGTAAGATTACATCAAAATGTCTTCGTCACAACTGATCCCCTCGCGTCATTCCTGACATTCATTTTGTTGTCCCAAACTTCCTTTATCACTTTGCTTCGGCACCTACTAACATTTTGTTTTTACTTGTCTTTTTTTTCTCACGAAAAAGGCCCTAAGTAAGTGTTAGTGATGTAAAGAAGGACGACGGCTTAATCTGAAAATTCTGAAATGTAACAGAGGGGGACGACGACGATAGGAGAGAATGCACATCTAGAGAGAGCCGAAGAGAGAAAAAACTATAGAAGATAAGAAGATTGACAACTCACATTTTGGTCTCCGAAAAGGAGGACGTTGTTGCGTCGGGTTGGCCAAGCCTGGCCGCTAAATTAAGTTATATTATTTTTACTCTTGTAACTTTTACTTGTACTTTTTCTTGTACTTTCGTTTAGTCTTATCGTTAAAGTTTCGGAATCGTGGTTCGTTTCGCACTATCGACTATTGGAAACGCAATTATTGTTTTTTTAGATTGAATTGAATGATTGGAATATGAACGAATTTGTGCTGTGCTGTGCTTTGTTTGCAGCAAGTATGTTCCCAAAATCCATACAGAGTCGAAGGTTTCACTTTCACTGCTACCACCACTAATGCCTGCTCTAGAGAAAAAGTTTTTGACTTTGTCAAACCAAGTGCAAATTTGAAGAGTATATTTAGAGTTTTGTCATCAGATCAAATGTGACAGTTTTGAAGTTTTGAAGTTGAAACCGTGGAAAGTGTCAGAGCTAATTTTTCAGATATTAGTTAAGGTCCCACGAAAAATGACAAGGCACAACACAAAAAGTCTCCCTTTTCTTCTGAGACCCGTCCCTGCCCTTGTCCTTCGGTTCGGATTTCTCTAAGATAGGCAGTCGCAGATGTGTGAACACACGATTTTTGTTTTCCTTCTAAAATCAATACTTTTAAAACTATTTCTGTATTTATTTGTGTGCACAAAAATGGAACCAAATGTTGTTCTGTAGTGTAATGTTGTAAATGTCGCAACACGGGAACACGCACTTACGCACAGTATGTTATTTGTTGACAAATATAAATTAATTGGTTAGTTAGTTTGAGTCGGACTGGACGTGCTAGTTAGATTTGTAAAGTATTGACTTTCACACTCATATGCAAAATCTGATCTGAGAGTCTTGGATTTGTGTTGTGTACACTTCGAGTTCACCTATGCTAATGTTAGACGACTTGGGATTGCGAAGCTCACTTGTTGCTTGAAACTTTTCTTTTGCACTGCACGCAATCAAATTCAGGACTGACTGTCAATTCACTGCTTAATTGCAATCTGAATCCCACTCTAAGTTCTCTTGCGTCTACAGGTAAAAAATTATGTATGATTTGTTGTTGTTGTGGCTTTAGTTGGTCCTTGGATTTGAACTTGATATGTGCGTTTAGTATTGAATGACAGGAGCGTCGTGCGTGGGCTGTTGCTTGCTATCCAACTAAATCCCGTAGGAGTCTTAAACTTCAAAGAGAAAGAATGAGATTCAACTATAATTAGTTGGTTATAAATGTTAGTCCCTAGTGTGAGTTTTTTAGGTCAGATTAGTTTGATTCTAAAGGGCAGATTTTGATGATTTTGTGGGTCTGACTGCTGACTAACAAACGCTCACATTCATCCAGAGAGACAGACTCGTTTTTCGAGACTGACTGACTGAAGTGAGGTTGGTTAGGTTGTTCTTCTTGGGTTGGTGGACCACTACTTCTAACTTTGAACTTCTCTACTTCTCTGGGGCAGGCAGGCAGACTGGCAAGGAAGGCAAGGCAAGCCAGGCAACAGCAACTATGTTGGCGGAGATATCATCGAAACCCTACAGACTTTGGGCAAAAGCAAGGCCAACACTTTCAAAAGAGCTCCTCACTCTCCTTTTCCTCCAGATCCGTTCTCAGTTCAGTTCTCAGGATGAAGAGAGAGAGAGGAAGGAAGAAAAAAGTCAGAACAGAACAGAGTGGGAGAATATTACCGGGGACGAACATTTTCTACGGATTCTCCACCACCAAAGGGTTATAACACTCGCGTACACCTAACGCCCGAAACTAACCGTGTAACATCCCCCCGAAATCCACTGCGAAAAAATTATTACTATTATTGTTAGTATTACTATTATTATTATTGGAGATGTTGAAATGAGTACTTGGGTCACTTGAGAGTACATTTCTCAAAGTACCAGTTGTGTTGAGCATTGGAAATGAAATCACATAATATTTTGGCAAGAAATACGGAACGATCTTGCGATGCAATACAGAATCTGTCCTAAGGTTATACCAAAAACACATGTACTTAAAGTAGATTCGACAGGGAGGGATGCAAATCTGAGTGAAAGCACAGCTGTGCATAAATGCTCTGAATGACTGGATGGATGCTCCTTGCTCTTGCTCTTACGCAATTTTCTCCAGAAATCGGAGAAAGCCTCAAGTTTATTGTGTCGCTCTCATTAGTTATCGCGTGAACCGAACCATATCCACACATGCAACGCAAATAATATGAAGAACCTTTTTCATGTTACTGCTACCTCATTTCATTCCGATTTTAGCACGGTGCAGGCGATGACTGAATTGAATCAAAATTGGCCACAAGAATTTGGCCACATTCTAGCATTTTGTGGAGAATTGAATTTCAGCTTTATTGACTTTAATCGAGTATTGAACTTTTTAATTGAACGAAATGCAGAAATAATATGACGTGAGGTTGGACTGAAGAATTATTATTATTATTATTTGATGAAGCATCATAAAAACGTGAAACAAAACTGTTTGCATTAGTGTATTGAAGAACTGCACATTTATAAAAATAGAAAAAATCGTTTGACAACGTACTTTCTCTTAAATAAACAATGATGGAATTGAAAGCGAAAAGTGGTAGTTGGGATTGCGTTCGAGAATGATTCTGAATAGGAATTGACTTGGGAATAGTTTGGGAATTACAAGTACACATGCAGGGCAGGCAGGCAGGCACTATGAAAACCGAAAATGGAAAACTTTGAACATTGCATTTGCTTTGGAGCAATTGCGTATTGCTATGCTATTTGTGAAATTGTGAAAGCTAGCTAAATGCAATGGCGTGCATGCAACTTGCAATGCAATGCAATGCAACGCACTCCAGGACTTTCCCTCCTTGAATTTATTATTAATGAATGAGAGAACTAGGAAAGGAGGGAATCCAAGTTCCTTCAGCTCTTCCCATTTTGAAACCAATTATTATTAAATACTGCACTCAATGAAAATTGCATTGTACTTCTCCAGACCACTAGACCTATAAAAAATGAGCGACTAGTGACTGGATGATTATTTCAGGATAATCTATATAGCTCTCTGAATATTCAATTCAAAATGCAGTACTACTACAAAGCCAATGAAAAATCTTTCAATCTGCTAGGCAGACAGGAAATCGTTCCGAACGAGCAAATGCAATTTCCTTGCTGAATGCGGGCGAAATGTTTACATTTCGTAGTCTGTACTATTCACACATTGCCATTAGTCATGGGAAAGAACAATGCAATGATTTCTAGCTCTAATTATACACCTGGCCTGAAACTTTCAACCGACGGACGGACCATAACCACAACTCTCAACTCTCAACTCTTAGCGTTGCGCATAATCATTGCATTTTCATTTGTTTACTATTGCACTTTAAACAGGAAGTGAGAATCAATCGATTTGCTATAACAAGCTTTGCTTAAGCTGTTTCGACCCAAGCCCGAGCCCCAAAATAAAAATCTAGTGCCCGCCGCGTATACTACTGGTTGGATGTGTTCCTCCCTCGTTGTATGCCCAGTCACCGCACTCCGCACCCCCAGACGCCAACTACCAACCCTTACGCGTTTGTATGTACTTTGAAGTGCTTTGAGAAAGTAATGAAAGCCCCACTTTCCCCCCGCAACTTTCACCCGGGTCGAGTTCATTTCATTCTAATGCAACTTTGAAACCAACTCATATTGACCGACTCAAACTCGACTCCAATAATTTCCCTCTGACTCTGTCTGACTCAACAAAACGAACACGTATAATAATGACGTCCTGAAAAATATTTTGAGATTAAAAACCCACACACATAAAATCCGTGCAGACTATTTCATTTCATCCCTACACACAGCTATCATATCAATTCTGTTTGATCCGACTTTTTTTATGACAAGGGCTCTGCGCCTGGTAATAATAAATAGGTGCGTGCGTGCGTGATGCCTTGAATAGTTGAATCGAATCCATGTAGTCATTTTTTTTGTCAGATCCGAACTTCTGCCTATCTGTCTATTTTGTTTTCCTGCTCCTGTTTTGTTCTGACTGGGCTCGAGTGAAGGTAACAGGGTGGCTCTCCTGGTTCTTCTGGAAAGATACTCACGACTGGAATAAAATAAAATAAATTCGTAGCGAAGAGATAGGAATAAATACACGGGCGGTGGTGGTTGGCTCGGCTAGCTCATCTAGTTGGAGGAATGAAATGATAGAATAGAAAGAATCTAAATCCCAAATCCAAATGTAACATTACGTGTACGCGGAAGAATGGATCGAGTTGCTCACCCTTCGCGTCCTACAGTTTGCTCTCTTGTGCTGAAAATCGGGTAGAGCCGAGGTCGAGGTCTTTTTCTACTGCTGCTGCTGCTAAGTCGTAGCTTTTCTCTTACAATACAACCAAGCTACGTTCCCCCATTTGGGGTATATCATGTAGAGATCCAACCGTAGTAGACACCATTTTGACTTGGACAGGCTGGCAGGAGGGATTTTTTTCGCTTCAGGCATCAGCTTCGTATGACTACTTGAGTAAAGTTCAGTACTTCTTCTACCCTTCCACTACCTTCACACTTCAAAAATTAAACTCACTCACTCGTCTTCATCTCTTCAACAAACATGGACATGGACGGACATGGACAACGGGCACGGAGGAAGATGAAATGGAATTATCATATTCACACAACATGCAGACATGTATATCATGTCATTCTCGTGGTTTGAAGCTTTGAAGTCTTATTCTTTCCCAGGGAACACAAATGACCAGCTGAAACCCGAAGAGAAGACTAACAACGTATGTGTTATAAATTGCTTATCCTCAAAATTTTTCGTTCAGGCCACAGAAAATATTAAATATGCATGTATAATCCATCATGTCATTCATTCAACTCAACTATTTCCAGGCCTGCATCACAAGGAGTCGGAGTGTTTGACTGCAGAGTGCAGATTGCAAAATTAAACCAGCGATACAATGGCAGCGTCCTTATTGTCAAATTGTGAGAAAAGTTCTAGCTACCAAACGGAAGAAGTACTTCTAGTCAATGGATTCCCGGTTCCGTTGAACCTTAAGGCATGTGCCTTCAGGAACCAATATTATTTCTGAATCTGATTGAAAATGAAAAGTATGAAATGCAGAACAATAATTGTACAAATAATACTAGTATTACCATTTGGAATCTTTAAGCGAGGCTCATTTATTGTCTAAACAGACTACTAAACATTTTTTAGAATATCTTAGAAGCTCGATGGAACAATTTGCTTAGGATTTTTTTCTCCTTTGTAGAACTTGCTTCGTTTATAATTTCGCCATTCTAATTTCTCCTTAGCCTTCTGCATATCTGCAGCCCACCAATCGAACTTCAGGTACTTGTCGTGTGGTTTTCGCTCATATTTATTTCCATGCTCCTATAAAGATACAAAAAGTTAGAAATTAAATACACAAGATTTCTTTGCCATTTATTCGAATTTTCGAATCGACTATTGAATCGAATTCTTAGAACGAATAAATTTCGGTTATTACCTCAGGGACTGGCTCGTGTTCATAATCGTAGAATATAATCATCTGATGATCGTCACAATGTACTTTAAGCTCACGGGGCAGGATTATCCCTTTGGCATAAGCCTGCAGCCACCAACCAGGCGGTGGTTCGTTGGACAAATCGTGCATCTTGAGTTTGTTTGGATTTGGAACTGAAACTTTTGTTGCATCTCTTTTCGAATTGTCTTCCCCTGGAGGAGTTGAATCCTGTCAGGAAAATTGAAAAAGTGAATTGTCCAGATTAATCAATCAGCAAAAGTTTACGAAATTTGGTTTTAGGGAAAAGAAGATTAGAACAATCCAACGCCTTATCTCCAAATGTATTTAATTAATTATAAAAGTGGTGGACATAGCTTGCAGCTTAGACACATACAAACGTCTAGGTGGGAAAAACCCATAAGGAGTACGTACAAATCAACAACACGGTAACGTAAAATGAACAAAGCAGAATGTACAACAAAGTCGTGGTTACCTTTGGGTCCATGACTGAATTCAATTTTACGGAGTTGAAAATGGATTTGTATATTCCAAACTAGAACTAAGAACTCGAGCTATTAATATGTTCAAACTTGTTCCTTGAGCTTCTGAGCGTCGACTGAAAACGTTAACCCAGCCAATTTTCCAAGAACTAGTGAGGCCGCGGCTGAGGCTAACCCAGTCAACTTAGACTTCAATTCCTAATTCTAATTCCTAAGGGATTATCTTAAGAATTCAGTTATCTCGTCTCATTTCACCATTTCCTGATTCTACCTCTAGCAATGTTCAGAAATATTAAATGCACGTAGTTTTCGAGTTACAATGCTGATGAACGTATAAGCAATATGCTAGCTAATTGCTTATCTCAGAAATGTAACAAAACTTCCTTCGAAGTAATAACCACAGTATGGGACGAAAGTACCGATACTTTTACAAATTTTGAATTAAAAGTTCAAACTCCAAAATTCTGATGATCCCATGGTCCGATTTCAATAATTTTTTTATGAAATTGAAGCCAGTGCGATTCTCTCCGAGAATCACTATCATATTTAAAACTTACATACATCTTGACGGTCTTCACAGAATTATTTTGTCACTGGCTGTACTCTTTTTGATCCACCGTTCAGCTGCAATTTTTGCATTCTACAGAAATCGGACAATTTACGCGACCCCATGACCTTGTGACCAAAACGTCTAAATTTGAAATATTATAGTGATTCTCGAAGAGAATCGCACTGGCTTCAATTTCATAAAAAAAATTATTGAAATCGGACCAAGAGAGAACATCTGGTGTTTAAACTTTCTGCTCAAAGAATTCTTAAAAGGCATCGATACTTTCGTCCCATGCGAAACCGTCGCTTTCGCCGAGTTGATCGTTTGTCTTCCGCGCCGATCAGAAGAATTCTGGTGTAGTTTGACTTTTTGATAATTAATATTTTGGTTAAAATAAAAGTGCCACTGCCAGCCAACTAGCAAGCAGGTCGAATCAAAATTTTGAGGCGTCTGCCTCTCACTTTGGAGTGCCCAGAGCACGGGACGTGGACCCCCCTTCTGTTGGTGCTCCACTTCCTCCTACCGGAAGCCTTGGCCTTGCATAGCCCAAGCTCAAGCTTCCGGTCTGAACAACCTGTGGGTGGGATTCTCCCCTTTGTGTAAACGGCTGGTGACACGTCCTCTT